>VFFE01007194.1:1101166-1112408 GCA_008921705.1 Burhinus oedicnemus
AAAAAAAAAAAAAAATCAGTAGGTGAACTGATACAAATTCTCCTGCTAATGTAGTCATTTGGCTTTGACTTTGTTTCCTGAGAGAAGTGAACTGAAACTGGAAACAAAGCTACGACACATTTTGGAATGATGAATTTTCTTGTAACTCCAAACTGCCCTTTTCATTTTTGTTTGTTTTTTTGTTTTGGTTGGGTTTTTTTGTTTTGTTTTGGTTTGGAATTTTTTGTTTTTTTAATAAAAGGAACAGAAGTATAGCAGTACTTCAGTTGTTCTACAGAGATAATCAATAAACCTTCCAGATTACTTAAATTTCTGGATTTACAGGGTGGTGTTTGTGTTTAGGAAATGGAAGAATATGTCTGAAGATACCATGATAAAATTGCCTTATCTTTTTGGATAATGTCTGTAACTCTTCCTGTAGATCATTATGTTTACTCAGCTCAGAAAGAGAAACACAATATGTACTCTTCATTTACGAGAAGGGTTTAAAAAGCTCAGGGGCTTTAGTTTACATCAGGGGTTTCAGTTTACATATACATATAGAACATGGAATGTGTCTTGAGATTTTCAAGTGATTTCTTTCCCATGCCCTCTATATTCTTTTTCCATACCACTACTCATGTATTTCACTAAGCAGGGAAAGATCAGCTTGCAGATTTCTGCTAAAACAACAGAAGCTTCTTTTGCAGCTTGACTGCCTCCTTCCGTATCTGTTGCTCCTGCAGCTGCTGCTGAATAAGCAGCTGCTCCCTTCACATGCTCTACTGCGGAAGCTGCACCTCAAGCCTTGCTGGCGGCTCAGGTGGTTGCACAGCTCCTTAGCACGTCAGAAGCGGGCTTATGGCTGTGGCCCCTTCTGAAATGGTTGCACGCAAGGTCGCCAGAGACCCATGTGAAACAGGGCCTTCTGAGGACAGTGGCTTGGTAGGTTTTGGACAGAGAAGTGTGTTCTGCAGCACTGCAAGTACTGGCAAAAGGAAAGGGTAGAAAGGCATAAAAAGTGAAGAAATTGGGCTGTAGGTAGGACTTTGCTCTGTCTTAACCCTGGCAAAGACCGTTCTTGATTTCCAGTATCAATGGAAGTGGCTGACAGCTAGGACCTCCTCCTGTGTTGTAACTTACCTTATGTTCAAATTGAGCTGAGCCAGCCCACCCTGAGGAAATTTGTAGCTAGGATGTCTCTGGGTTTTGAGCTGTAAGCAATGCAGTCCTGCAGCCTGCAGTCCTTTAGTTAAGAAGTTTCGTATGCCAAAAAATACAAAACACATATTTAAAATGAAATTTGTAAAATGAAGTTACGGATAAAAATTAAATGAGAGGGTATAAAGTTTCCTTGACAACAAATCATCAAATTAATGTTAGATGAGATCATGGAGTCTCTCTTCCAGTTCTGTTTCATCCAGAAAAAATCCAGTTCATGTGCTTGGAGAACATTCTGAGATATCAAGTGAAGTGTGGTAAGTGGGAACAACCCGCAGTCTCTTCATAAAAGGATTCCTGGTTTGAACTAAGATGCTAATGGAGATGCACTATTAGTTATTATTCACCATTGGTATCAATGCCTAGTGTGTTCATTGACAGATGAATACCTGAAACAAGTAATTCCCACTTTGAAAGTACTCTTTGGAGACCGGTTAAGAAATCTTCTCAAATGCCCGGCTGCTAGGTAATAGTCATTCCTCCCCCCACCTCCCATTTCCCTTTAACCCCAACATTAGATTGAGTTTAAACATTTCAATGTAATTTAAAAGACGACTGCTTTTTACCTTTGAGGTTATAATGACAAATGTAAGTGAAGATAACAATTTCTTTGGCTTAATCATGCACATCCTAACCCATAAAATTAAGTGCATGTGAGGTATTATAAGCAAGGTTATTTAACTTCCAGCTTTTCTAGGAATTTAAGGAGCCACTATCAATGTCAAGAGTTTTCTGTGCTAACGTTTTTTCATACACCCATAGCTAAGCACTTGCTGGAATTAAAAACAGTTACAAACCTCCCAGGTACAATTTATTCCTTATATGAGAAAAAAACTGAAAGCAAAAACTATTACTTGAATTTGGTACTTTAGGGGATGATAAATGTGACTTTTAAGGCTTTATCCATTTCCAGAAAGCCAGTACTGGGTTTCGGAAAACTGAACTGGGGGTTTTCATTTAAGGTCTTACACAGTATCACCAGTGTTGGTGGCCAGGAGCTGTTTACTTCTAATGACAAAGTTAAGATGTTCCATTTTGCTGGATACTTTTGGACTGGCCCCTAAAAATGAGCTCAGGAGATGTGCAGACCTTCTTGTCAGGCGTGGTGATGCTCGTTGGCTCAGCCTTGACGCTCCCTGCAGCACTAAGCAGAAAAGGCGGCAGTAAATGCGACGGCTCTGCCTTCAGTGTTGAGGATAGTGATCTTACTGATTACTGCGCCTTGGAGCTTGCCACCCTTTGCAAAATGTACTGGGGAGTTTGGTGTGTTTGGCTTGTAAACACCATTTCATTAGTTTCTGAGGTGGGTTCGGCAGCGTCCGCAATGGTCCGTGTTGCCACAGCTGTGCTGCAGGCAGTACCTAACCTCTCTGCTGAAGAACTAGTTTGAGTTCACCTGCCGCAACTTCGGTGTTTGCAACGTAGATACAGCCTGGCAGTTTACAGCTGAGTTTTCCCCCTGCTATCAGAGTTCAGCCATACTGCAGGCCCAGCACTGGTGAAATGACTATTTGAGGAAAAAAATCAGACTATTTAGAGCTGTCGGTGCTTGTTAATGAGAATGTTTATTTTTTTCTTAGAGGTATCACCACATCTAACTCCATAGGTACAACAGGGAATCATGATAAAGAAAGTGTCATTAAATGCCTGTGTTTTTACTTTCCTAAAGGGCGAAAAAAAAAAAAACCCTGCATTTTGTTTACCCAGTTAATAAGGTTACATAGGCTCCAGTTGTAAACTGTCAGCAATGAGTAAATTCTCTTTTTTTGCTTTGCTTTTCCATGCATCAACAACGCTTTCAAATTAGCCCGGATTCAACCCACAATAGCCCAAATCTCTGTAGCTCTGTTTCTAAAGTAACCTACCCTAATTTTAAGAGGGACTCTGTTAGGGTGAGTGTTTATGGGAGGAGTCCTTCTTTGCCAGAAGTGTTGACAGCAAGAACCAGTTGTTCTCTCATGCCCCTTTGTTGCAATCTGTTGCAAGTCAGAGATTTAACGTAATCTCAGAACAGTGTAGGAGTGTTGACTTTCAGACTAAACTGTTAGTTTGCCTTTAATAATGCTGTTATTCAGATAGTAATTTAAGACTCACATCACAAATAGAATGAGAAATTTGCATAGCTGCATACAGGGAAAACTAATCACTGTGTCCTTGAGCCTGAAAATATGTATGCCCATCTGAGATTTTATGATATTTTGACTTCAGTGGGACTAAGCACTTACTCAACACTGAATATGTTGCGTAAATGTTGCCAAATACAGATGTCTATTTTCTTTTCTAGAAGAGCAGGAGGGTCTGCAAGGTAGTAAAAATGAGAGGAGGAGGACAGGGAAATCAGCTAGTTTGATTTTGTGGTATTTTATTAAAATATATAACTTTTCAATGAAAAGACTTGTCAGAAGTATTGCTTTCCCTGTTGAAAGTCTTTCTTGGTCATCAGGTCCAGCCTTCTGGCACTGCAGGCGAACTTGCTACATAATCCTCTTCATTAAATGGTCAACCACCATTTCAAAGCAGCTAAGTAGCCTTTTTCCACCATTTTGGAGAGTTATTTCATTGTTGTCATGGATAGCAATCCTTTTCAAAAGACTATCTAAATATTTGGCTTCCTTGAGGTCAGACTAGCAGGTCTGCTGTTGCCTGAATTAGCCTTCCATTCCAAATTGTGGTCTCTATTTTTTGTGAGTTTTGGTTTGGTTTGGTTTTGTGTGTGTGTTTTTTTCTTTGTTTCTTTGTTTTGGTTTGGTTTTGTTTGGGTTTTGGGGTTTTTTTTGTCATATTTTTGGGGAGGTTTGTGGGTTTTTTTGTTGTTGTGTTTGGGTTTTTGTTTGTTTTTTAATTTTCTTTACTTTGGAGCAGGAGGAAGAGAGGCTGGAAAGATTTAACAAAAGTTTTTAAATAAAATTCCTTATTCCTGATACAGCAGTCACTCCTACTACCCCAGTATCTTCAATGGCTACAGCAAAAGTGCTGTGAGACACCTCCTTACTTACTCCCTTTACTCTGTTCTTAAACCTGTTGTCCATGAGTGAGTTTGCCATCCTTCTGAACCTGCTGTTATACCTGTCTCTGCCTCCTTCTTTGGCCACAAGCTCCGGAAGTTCACTGTTGTGAAAAGTGCGTTCTTTCATCAGTTCTAACTTTCTCTTCTACCAGTTTCATCAATTGCCTCTCATGTTTTATTTCTGAATAAGTTCATGAAGGATTTCACAGACTTGAAAGAAGAGGTAGTACTGACATGAAACAGCTAGGAAATAGATGGAAAATGCTTCTGAGGCATAGCAGGATAGAACTAACTTCTTTTTAATTTTCAGAAATTTCTAGATAACCTGCCTTCTAGTTTTTCCCTGGCCCATGCAGCTTCTTCACCATCAGTTTTATTTACATGCATACACAAACTAAACGTGTGGAGAGCATGAAGGCTGTTTGGTTGTGAACTCCTGTTAACAGTTTCTGTTATCACTCTGGTGATGACCTGAAAAGGTCATAAAAAAAGGGCACAATGAAATTTTGTGCTCCTTTTTGTCATAGCATAATATTACAATAACATGAAAAGTCAGAAGAGAAAAGAGGTCTGTTTTGAGAGACTGAGCAGTCCCTCCTTCCTTTCTTTTTACGTCTCTTCAGACTCCAGATACATCTATTCTGGAGGATAACGGTTTTTAGGAGTCAGCTGGAATATTAAGAGAAAGATACAACTTTAGCAGAAACAAAATGTAAAAGGACTTCAGCACAAATATATTTGCTTTTCATTACTACGTCTTCTGAACTTAGCAAGAATCATTTTTACACAGGTTTTGGAAGGAAGAGTAAAAGGGTTGCCTGAAGACAAAAAAAAGGAGTGAATTTATTTATATAGCAATATGAATTATGTTTATATTGATGATTTCTAGGTTTGTTGTAAAAATACCTAAGAACTGGAAGGCATTTGATCAAATCGAACATCATAGGCAGTTCAAGGAAAATGATTTTAATTTATTCTTCCTTTTTAGCAGGGAAAAAATTAGGAATACTAAATGAAGCTCCAGGTTTCTTTTTTTTTAAGTCTATGCTGTAGCCACCACCTCATGCATCTAGAACTCAGAGAATATAAGCATAAAAGGAAATGATGTCATATCAATTCAAGACTTTCTATGAAGCAGAGCACTCCACTGGGAGCTCTGGGCAGGGGAAGGTGGGTGGGGGTCACTAGGCCTGTGTCTTGGCAAGTCAAAGTAGTTTTAGAGTTGTCTCTGCTGAATGCAAATCTGATTTGCCTAACAATGAAAAATGGCTTTGGGGAAAAATAGCTTCAGGAATGGTTATTTTTATAAAAAGTCTGGAAGAAATTACCAGAGCTGTAGGAAACAGCTCTACATTTGGCAATGTTGGTGAATGGGGATGAAGTCGTAGGGGGACTTCTCAAAGACAAGTTTAAATGCCTAGACATTGTTGCCATGACAGGCAAAAAAATAAACCAACCAAAAAACACCCAACCCATCTTTCACTTTTCAAAACTTCCTCTGTAGACTTTGGTTCATGTTACACTTATTGGTGACACAATTGTATCTTCACAGAAGGCAATATATTGAAAACCTGTTTTTAACCCTCTATTTAGCTTTCAAGGTAAAACTTCCATCTTCTGGGAGTTTCTCACAGGTGTGGTTAATGCATCTGTCAGTCTCACAGGTCCTTCTCTGTCAGCTAGCTCTCTACTGGGTTTTTTTTGTTGATTTTTGTTTTTTTTAAGAGGGCACTGATTTTATTTACATGTCAGTGGATTTAAAAAAAAACCAAACTGAGGACGACTGCACCACATCAAAAAATTTGAATTTTATTAAAGCATGTGTGAAAAAAACTGAGGAAGATGTGTATGTGATTCAAGTGTTATAAAAATGCTTCATTCTGGATAAACAAAACTATTAGTAATTCACATTAGAATGTAGTATTTTTTGCTGGTTTTGTTTTGTTTTGTTTTGTTTTGCTTAATGCCTTCCTTCAAGACACATACCAAAAATATCTCTCCCATATTTGCAGTATTTATTTCTTACAGAATTATTGTGGTTAAAGTCTGCACTATTAAGTTATTACCAAACACAGTGAAAAAACCCTTACAAACCTCTTTCTGGATCTGATAAGAGGTCTTCATCCCATAGATCTCTCAGTCACTGGCAAATGTGCTGCTTTTTGGTCTAAGCTCAGTTGGAAACCTTTTTTTTTCCTTCTGAATGTAAGTTAAAAGTGAATCTCCTTTTTTTGTGGTGTTTGATGGTTGTGTTTGAACTGCGACTGTCCCAACATCCCCACAAATTAGTTTTGTGGGCTTGCTTTCCTTCAATCTATTTCTCAAAAGATAGGTTTTTTTATTTCCATATAAAAAGTTGTAGGTGATTGATTAATCTGTCTAATGACTGTAGATAGTTTAAAATGGTGAAGTAAATTGCTTTTCTTAATTTGGAGCAGGGCATTAGAAAAGAAAGGAAGAAAAAAAAAGATCCTATTTAATTATTTTGAAATCCAGCATTATCAATTGGTGTGATTAAATTCTGTGCTGTCCAAAGCCTGGACATTTGGAGTTTTTGCATTGGGCCTGGGGCATGGAGTCTATTCCAATAAGCATTTTAAAAAACCCTATCTGAAAAACCACATTTAAAGGATTTTTATGAAGACCTCATCTAAGTAAGAAATAAGAAGTATATTTATTACTATTTTGAAATGGTTATAGTAATATACAAACACTAGTCACAGCTGTAATGTGTAGATTAATTTTTTAGCAGGGAGACACAAAAATACCTGATAACTTGCATTGATTAAGACATTGGCTACAATCCAATTTTATTTATACTTCTGTAAAGAGAAAAGTAACTATTTACGTTGCTCTAGAGGAGATGTACTTGGATAGCTAAGGTTCGCCTTTTGACTTACAGTCGCTAATGAAAGACATGCTACCTGATAGCCCATATTGATTCCAAGAGAAACCCTGCAGTATATTAAGAAAATAATGTAGGCTTTAATGAGCTAACGTGCTCTCTGAACTAAAAAATTGAAAGAGAATTAAGAGATGGCAATCACAGACATTGAAAAGGCAGATGTTTGAGAAGATCAGAGGTAATAAGCTTATCTCAACAATTATTCTTAAAATAATCAAAGTGGAGACAGTTCCTTGTTCTGTAACATGCTGACCCAGATCTTCAACTGCCATCAATTGTTTTAGCCTGGATAGTTTCAAGGAGCTGTCCTCACAGCTTAGCTGAGATTTACAGCAGCTGGCTGGGCTCCAAGCACTTATTTGCATCCCATTTTATTATCGTATATTATTATAGACAATGCAATCACAAAGCTGACTTTCATGTGTAGAAATCTCCTGGTCAAGTAACATAGGAGACAATCAAATATGCCCCACACGGGTCCAGTCAGCAGCAACTTGAACCTGCCTAGCTGCAACTTCTGTGGTCTCTTTTGAAATACCAGGAATGAAAGAATTAAGGTGCTTCAGAACGGTACAGGCTTTGTGCAACAACATCTTGTGACAGGCACGCTACCATCTTCTGCCAGCCTATGTGCTGAATAACATAACTAATGTAAAGTGCTACCAATCTGTTGTACCTACGTTGCAAAACAGATTGCTTTAACTCCTGCCAGCTTGTTACACTCAAAATCCTTCTACAGGAAAAAGGCAGAAGCCTTACACACAAAGCCAATAATCCATTGTTAGTTTTAATTAAAATCTTAACAGTTTAATTGAAGAATTTTAGTAGCCTAGTTGCAATGATACTAACATGGTACCAATGCTTACATACTAAATCACATGCAGTTGAAATAGTATGGGCACAAACTTCCTAAAGTCTACCATTTTCTCTGGTGATGTGCTCAGTCTTGCACTACCGCTTTAGGCCCTAAGACTGATGGTAGCTTCACTCTAAGGACTGTGGGGTATGGTACATCTCCAGCATCCTGAGCCTTTTTGAGGGGGAAAGATGAAGTTGATGTTAATGGTTTCTTTTTTTTCCACCTAGGATATACTAGTAGCCAATTTTGCGTGCTTGGCAACATGCTCTGCACCTTGCTCTTCCTTCATTGGAATGACTATATAAAGTGTGTTTTGCTCTTGTTTGGATCCTTGTCCTTTGTTCTCTTTGTTACCGCTAGGACTGGTTTTGCCCAGCTCCGAGGGCTGCGCTCCTTCAGTGACCAGGAATGAATGGTTAGCTGCCTGTAGCCCAGAGCCTCTGGTATCACTCTGTGCTTGGGCTTCAAAGGCCCCTGTTACCATTTGATTCCTCTGCTTATTCGCGCTGCATTTCTTTCTAAGTCACAGCTATCTCATTCCACATAGACTACCTACTTGCTATTGCTTCTTTTAGCTACTAAATGCGCATCTCTGTATAGCGATAACTATTTTAACACAGTTTACTTTCAAAGCTGAACAAAACATAAAACAATCATTACCTGGTCATTAAACAATTGCAGTTACTGCTAAACTAAACCAAATCTCCAGGGAGTCCAGGTGAAATTCAAAGAAACCTTGTCAGGTACTGAGCCCTAAATTGTCAGCTTAAGGCAAAGCCTGTGGCTTGTTATGTGCAGTGGCAACACCATCATTATGAGGTTACGTGGCTACAAAGTTATACCCTATATAATGTGTAATCAACAGAGTGATAAATTTCTGACTGTATTTTCATTCAGCAGCTATACTCACATTGCTGAAAACTCTTCCTGAATATCTATATATTCTCATGTGCTGGCATCAGTGTTTATTGCAAGTGTGAAGCCTTCGCATTAACCCAATTCAACTCTGAAGATACTTAGGTTAAAAGGTCTAGTTGCCTTAACACCAAGAAAAGGTTGTAACAGATACCTTTGCATTGAAGTTAAGCATGTATTTTTATATATACTGTTAAGAGACCCCAGTCAGTGACCCAAACATCTTTGTGCTGGCTGATCTACTTAGTAAGATGAAAGGACACTGCTTTGCCTAAATAATTTACACTCCATATGCTATGATTTGAGAGTCCCACTGAAACTTTCTCTGCTTTTGACACTGAATAGCTATCTTCTCTACAGCCTCCATTCAGTTCCTAAGGACAGTTTTTGTGCAATTAGGCTAACTTCAACTTCACACCTCTGTGAATATGTAACTACAGCTGCATCCTTCCTAGCAGCTGACCCTGCTAATGTGAACATGTTCATATGGTTAAGATTAATGAGTCAATTATTTTTATACAAGCTATCTGTCACGTAGGCTGTTTTCCTTGACTTGATTATTTTAATTAAAAAAAAGGGTTCAATTCTCTTTTTTATTGATGTTCTTGTGTTAATCAGGAACAATTATTAGTAAGACTTTGGTGGATGGTTTCTTCCAAGCTCCTTAACTGAAAATACAATACTTAAAATAGAACAGAGAGTTGGAAGAAGGTAATTTTTTTTACTGAAGACTTCTAAGCAAATTCTGGTTGTTTCTGCTGTGGAGAAGATGGATTGTCACTTTAAGTATGGACACGTCCAAATCAATGCTTATGATCTCAAAATGAATTACTGTGTATTTACTCTGGAGCAAATGTTAGCAGTTACATTTTACACTTACATCTCAACCATGAACTAATCCTGTCAAATTTAAATCTTGCTGACTCACTTAGGTGACAAATCTTGAACATACTAAGTACCCTCAGCTGCACTGAGTTATTGAGCATTGCTGGAAATACTCCAGCTTTAAGAAAGAGCTTGGATCTTGACATTTGTTGAATTTAAAATTAAGCTTTGAACCATAGCACAATGGCAATAGACTGCTTATTGTTCGGGCTTATGTCATTCGCTCCAGGGATGCTGGGACCCTATTTATGAATAGTTAATCGAGTTAATAGAGTTATTTCATTAATTTGTGTTTAATATCATTCAGTCACCAGGTGGCACTATTACATACAGTGTTTATCTTCAAAGATAGCAGCTAAATCTTGCGAAAATATTTGTGAATTGTGTTATGCTCCTTTCTAGATTCTGAACAAATCACTAATAAAGCCTCTGTTTCCCAAATCTCTTTTATGTTGCCTTACTCTCTTTAATTTGAGATATTTTTGGATCTTTCTGCTGCTTAAAGGTTGCAAAGATGAGAAAAACATGTTGCCCAAACTCCTATAGTAAAAAGCTTCTGTTTCAGACACTCTGTGTTGCAGCCCCTTTGAAAACCACATTGGCTGAGTACAGTGAGGACGTACAGTGAAAATACCCCACAGTTGGTCATGGTGGGATCCGTTACTGTGTGGCTGTCTAGGTCTGTATGTATCAGATCCAGCTTGAGATGTACTCCTAAGCTGTATGTCACCCAGATCATGTGGAAATGCAATGAACAGTTTGTCTGTGTATTGCTTATTGTTGGAGCTATGGTGATTTAACAGTACTCAGTAGGTACTGTTGGTCTTTCGTCCTAAACTTGTAAGATTTCATCACTGTACATTTCATAATAAAGGAGACAAACCGTACTTTTAACTACAATATTACTGATGCAATTAAAATGAACAGTAAGGGCTAGTATGACCGTTATTAATGGCAATATTTCATTCAGAAAAGGGAAGGAGGTTTAAAGTAAGACAAGTTTTCAACAATTTTATAGGGGGCTCACACAGTAAAACCAGTAGGTCATTTTTCCATTGATTGTATAGTTACACATTATGGTTCAGCTTTAACCACACTTTATCACACAAACAGCTAGCAATTTACACAACTCATACTACCTTAAATTATGGCTAAAAAGATAACCCCCACTCACATATTTATGCTGTTGCTACATTAAGGAAAATGCAGGCCTCAAGATAAGTTCTATACTATGTCCTGCTCGATTGCATTTCAGTATCCAGGCTACACTTTCCTCTGTAAGCAAATTCAGAAAAACAGTTGAGATGACACAGAAAAATAGACTAAGGTGTGTTTATGCATATACCCTTGTTCTGTTCTCTTCTTACAGAATGCTTTGCTTTTCAAAATCACAGCTTTTCTTTTTTTCCAGTTCCTTTCTCCAAGTTCCTTCCTCCTAGTCCATCCCAATCAATTCTACCCAGTTCATTCG
>VFFE01007194.1:1112428-1135793 GCA_008921705.1 Burhinus oedicnemus
CCCTTTCCCTCCTTTTAAAATTCTGTTACATATGAGTAATTGTGTAGAAGCATAAACAGAATGCATAAACACTTTTATATTAATTATCATCTGGCTGGGTTTGTGTAAGTTGAATCAAAAGATCAGATTCTTACCTTGTATGTATCAAATTACATGAACTAAACAATAGAAATTGACTTTAATTATGTTTGCTTATTTTGTTTATAATTAGTGTTACACCGTTAGGATGCCCTCAAAGCAATGTGCACACTGGAAAATTACATATGTAAAGTAACAGTGTGCTTAACTCCTTTTAGGTGTGAATGGTTTAACTGGAATCACCTGATGCCAGTGTAAGTGTGATATTTTGTATTTCTTCTTAAAAAAAGGCCACATCGAACAGTTATTTAGTAAACACATATTCTTAAAGTGAGTAATTCTGAGCCTAGACTGCTTATTCCAGGTAAAAAGTCTGAACAGAGGCAGGTTAAAGGCTCGCACCCGGACAAACCTATGCTGCTTCTGTTCCGATAAACCATTTGTGTTTCTTAGATTTTTTTGTTGGAAGCTATATATCATTGCAAAACATATAATCAGCTCCAGTGGAATTCAGTTGCTGCCCTTTCATGGTTTGGTTTGTTTCATCTCAGGAATGTGTAGACTCTCTCTGGCCCAATTTGCCATGAATAGACTGTTACACAGTAGTTCATGTGTATTGGATTTAGTTGTAAACGTGTTGAAGTTGTAAAAGTAACACTCATATAAATTATTCAAGCAGCCCCTTGATTCAACTTGAGTTTTGCTGGCGGTTGGTTTATAGAGCTCAGTTGTCAAGGCAGGCATTTGAAGGCAGTCGTTTACTGAGCATCAGAAATACCACAGAGGCTGAAAGAAGAGCTAACAAGGACAGGCAGATATTTAGAGCACTGAATCTGTGTCTGGATATTCTTTTAAATGTGTATATGCAGCAAATGTCAACGAGTGCAGTCAAACATGCAGCTCTCTGCTCCTCCAGCTCTTTCCCCTTCAGTAACAAGAGTCTAAGAGTCACAACAGAGAAGCCAGGCTAAATTATACTATATCCTTCTGGATAGGTTTTACCACTATTGCCAAATCCTTAAAGATTAAAAACCAGAGAAGATGACTGGCTCTGTTTCTGAAGCAAGTAAATATAGATACCTAGTTATGATTATGATGGTGGGAGTGGTTATTGACGGCTGCCTCCCAATACAGAAAATGTTTTCAAGTGAGGTATATCAGGAATCTGTTGTGGTTGCAGGCCTGTTCATTTCATCAGCCTTTTAAGTGACGAGCAGATGATGGGCTAGACATGATCAGATTATATTTGACAAATAGTTGTAAAGGCAATCAGTACAAAATTGCCAACCTCTGAACTGTGGTGTACAACTTACTGTTTAAAATGACCCTGAGACTAGAAGGGACAAATTTGACAAATTTGAAACTGGTTTGCAGGAAGGGATTCACAGCAGGTCTGGATACAGCAGATGAGTATGTTTGACTTCTGTACTGGAAAAACTGGAAGAAGCTGTAATACAGAGACGGTAATATACTTGAATAAGTATGACATAGTGGGAAACATTCAGTTTGCCTTCTGCAGAATGAGGTCATGCCCTGGAAGTGTACTAGCATTCCTTACAGGTGCCAGTGATTATATGGGTGAACAAGATCCTGTGGCTGTTTTATGCTTGGCCTTTCAGAGTGCTCTTGACGATCTCTTACCAAATACTCTCAGAGACCCTAAACTGACATGGGGCAAAAGAGGAAGCACAGCTGTTACTGGCTATCATAAAAACCAAAGAGAGTAAATGACTGTCAGGTGTTACAATGTTCACTAGTGGAGTTCATCAGGTGTCCAGGCTGAGGTGCGTGTTCATCCATGTATTCACCAAAATCCTGGGAAAGTGGATAGGTATATAGAGAGGTAAAAAATGCGTGCTGATAATATCAAATAATTCAGATGAGTTAAATGAAAGCTGACTGCAAAGTGCTGCAGGAGGATGTCACAATACTGAGTGACTTGGCAATAAATTGAAAGATAAATTCAGTGCTGTGAAAGTAATGCATCTGGGAAAAAACACTATCTTTATGTACACATTGTGTATATATACCCAGTGACAGGCTCTAAATGAACTATTACTATTCAGAAGGAAGATTGTAGAGGCATTGTGGCTATTTCTATGAAAACATCAGCTTAATACCCAGAGACAGTTAAAAAGCAAAATCAACTCTTAGGAATTACTATGAAAGAAAATTAGCGCAAACCAGAAAACATTGTTATGCCCCAAGTCCAAGATGTGCTTCTATCATTAATACTAAGCACAGCTCTTGTTAGAGCATTTCAAAAAGGATGCAATAAAACTAGAAAGGGAGAAAGATGACAATGATGTTCCATTCGTTTCCACATGAGGATAGATTAAACAGACTAGGCTTCTTTAGTCTGGGAGGAAAAATGACTGGAGGTACTAGATAAATCCAAGAATGATGAGGAGAAAGTGAACTGGGACTGATTAGTCACACTTTCCTGCAATAGAATGAAGATGGAGAAAATGACATTATTTGGCAGTATGTTTACAACAAACAAGATTTTTTTCTTCCCCACACAATACATAATGACACTACAGGATTTATTGTCAGGAGACATGTGTTCAGAAAGTAACTGAAAATGTTCAAAAAATAAAAGTCCACTAAGCACTCTTACTTCCATGTATGGAAACTGCTTGTTTTCTAGATCCTAAAAGCTAATACACCATGCTAGTGAAACTATTGTGTTATTTTGCCCCTTTATAATTTGCTTTAACTACCACCTCCAAACTGGCACCATTTTGAGGGATGATACTGTGCCGTATGGGCCTGTAAACCACAAAAACCCCGGTTGGATGGTAGGGCTCAGAGGGTCACAGTTAACGGGCGATGTCCTACCTGGAGAAGGGTAACAACCAGGGTCCTGCAGGATCTGTCCTGGGAGCTGTTCTGTTTGACATCTCTGTTAGTGATCCAGAGAAGGCGATGGAGGACACATTTGTCTAGGTTGCAGATGACATCAAGGGGGACCAGTTGATTCACTCAAGGGCTGGTCTGCCATTTGGGGGAGATGGAGCAGGGGGAGAAAGGGGCTGACAGGGACGCCATAAAATTCAACATGGGCAGAAGCAAAGCTCTGCTCCCAGGAAGGCAGACCCCTGCAGGGATGCAGGGGCATGGGGCATAGGACAATGGGGCTAGGAGACCTCCTCAGGTCCAAGCCAGCCTGAATTATCCTATGAACTTATGACTATGTCCTGTGACTTGATCCTACATGGCTACTTGTATGTTCGCTTTTGCTTTCTGCTTTTATATACGTAGCTACCTGGGTACATATTAATCTGCAGTTCTTGATTTTTTGCAGAAACCTGTTTATGTGCAAGACATTTCTTGTTTTTCAATAGCCTAATCAGGGAGCCTAACAAATTCTAATTTTATGTCTGATCTTGTGTTTCTGTTACTCAGGTAACCAGACTCCTCCTCTACGCAGGAACTAGGAAGAAGAAAAATATTGAAAGCTATTTTACCACTGAAGAGAATGGGGGGGTGTAGGGTGTGGTAACGGATTACAGGAGACAGAAATGTGGCCAAAATACATCAGATCACAGGGCAGTAAAGTTAACCAACTTCGGAGGCTGTCAAAACCTCTCAGAAGTGGGACTGCCCTGGGAAACTATTTCTCCTAATCATCACTGTGGCCAAAGCAACTGAGGGGCATAACCTGCTGAAATTTCTGGATTCTTCTGTTTGCAATAACTCATATCTGTACATAGAAATAAGCAGGCTTAAAAGTTGTTAGTGGTAGAAGCTTCCTGCCCTTTCTTTTTGGAGACTTTGTGGCGTTTGATCTTTATAGGAGATATTTATAGGAAAGCAACACGGAAAAATGCTGTTATTGGCTTTTGAGGAATATTTTTCATGTACAAATCCTTCCTAGGAGGCTAGGCATTGAGAGTGATTTTGGACTACAAAGCTCTATGATGCGTAGCTCAGTATCATTTATACTTCTGTATCATTTCTACTTCTAGAATATTCTAATCTCATTTGTTATTTTTTTAAGCTTATATCCACCTTTCTTTTCATATCTAAGATCAGTTGACTGTGGGTTAGGCATCAGAATTGAAATCTAATCCAGAAAGGTGAGAAATAGCTAAGGTCCAGTGTCAATTCATACTAATTTATGTCTTCTTTTTTTTTTCCCAGTCCTTTATGCTTCCAAAACAGAATAAAAAAGGGAATTAGGTTTCTGCCTTGCCAAGAGTCCTGAAATGCAGTAATTTCATTTTACTTAACTGAGACTGTCTTGAATGTATAAGTTTGAAAAACAACTCCTCTCAGTAACCTCTCCCATTATATCATTATAATGGCATTACAGACTAAAAATGTGCATATACTTACTTAGTCTTTTCCTTATGGTATGACTGAACTGTAAGACAGAAACAGAAAGGGAAAAGTTTATTTAGAAAACATCTCTAGTCAGTATTAAGACTCAGTATGTAAACAGGATGACCTTTCTGTCTATCATTCTATATATTCAGTAACAATGACAATTTAAAAATTGGTTTGTTACAAAGAAGGAGGTAGCTAACAGCACAGAAGCCCAAAAATCTATAAATTGTTTGGAATTTTACTATTTAAATAGATGAATTTATTTTTGCTTCTATAAGACATAAGCGACTGTGATGTAAAAGTGACCTAAAACATACAAAGGGACTACATTGCTGAATCTAGTCAAATGACATGGTCAATATTTGTCATGAAACACAGCATTCTCCCAAATATGTGCAGTATACATTATGAGATGGTTTCTTAGTTTTAAAGCTAGCTGGAGTCTGTTTGAATATGTGTTCCAGATTTGTGAACATTTGCTCATTTGTTAGTAGACGAGTCTACAGTAGAGCCAGATGCTTAGCTATAGGGGACACTCTGAGCTGCATTTGCTGAGACACATTCACCTCCAGCAAGGGCCAAGAATTGTAAATAGCTATCTTGGGTCAGGGACCAAGTTGCTCTGAAAGTCTAGTAAGTCTAAAGAATTTGCCTTCTTCATTTGATTTGCTCAGTAAATCCCTTTACAGCCTTTATATTATTTCAGAATCAATCTTGATACATACACGGAGCTCTCTATTTTTTCTCAGCCTCTCTTAGAATATGACTTCAGGTGCTTTAGATGTTCTTTGGGAATACAAGGGTGTTAACTTCTGTTTTTCTGTACCACAAAATAAAAATAAAGACAGGATGTGCATACTGGGTTGAGAGGAAGTTCTGGAGAACCTTTAGGCAGCGGATAGGAGTGACACTCCATGTTCACAGACTGAACGTACAGAGCTGTGTCCTGGTTCTTAAACCAAGTGGTATTCAGGATACATACATATGTATTTATATAAAAATCAGATCAAAGAAATGACAGTAGAGCTTATGAACTCTCAGCACTTTGGAAATGTAACCCCAGCTGCGCGAGCTGGGGACTTGAAAACCTACCACTAGAAGTCAAGAATACACAGATCACAATATATCAGTCTGATTCCCCAAATGGTATTTCCCTGAGAACAAAATTATTTGATTGCATATCTGAATGAATCACATGGATGTTGTGGCTACCTCTGCAAACCTTTCATTAAGGTTGTGAATGAAACCAGTTTAGGTTGAAGCCTGAATCCTGTAACTCCTTGAGACTGAGTGATTGCAGAGGCACTGCTACCATAAAACTCAGAAAGAAGTGGGTGAAAGCCTCTGCTGGCTTCCTTTCTGTATCAGTGTTTGATTTTTTTCTCATATCTGTGAGTTTTGATTACACTTCAGTCTTTATCCATTTTTGGTGATGAGATTTCCTCTTATTTCTTCTCATTTTCATACCCTGGCTTTTGTGTGTTAACATGTTGCTGCTGTTGCACAGGACGGCTATGTTTATGTTCCTTCTTAGAAATTAGATGATGGCTGGGGTCTTTAATACTGTTCCTGACCTTTGAGTCCAGAGCTCAAATCAGCATTGCAATTTCCATGGTTCACAGATTACTAATCAGGAGTGATAAAGAGCCAGGAATGCTTCGATTTGTATCACAACACTGGGAGAACATTAAAATTAAATCAGAAACATTCTCTATTTTAAATTAAATATGACAGTAACATTTTTGTCGAAGTTCACCAAATCGTAACATTGGGCCTATGATTACAGCGGCTAGTCGCCTACATGTGAAGCTAACTTGTTTTTTTAACAAGACTGTGCAAGCGTGTGGACTGCTGAGACACTGGTCTTTCCAACACTTGTTTTGCTCTCTGATGTTGACTTGAAATAAAATGGTCACAGTAAGACAAGCTTTCAAAAGATGAAATCCCATAAGGGACAAGGTTTTGTTTTCTGTTCTGTTAAGAGTTTATTGTGATTGACTTCTCAGCCTTTAGGAGGAAGAGGTTTGCAGAAATTGCTGCGCACTACAATAATAAAAACTATTCTTGCCTAATTTCCAAAAGCTCCTTTAAAGACTTTTCCCAATTAGTCTGCAACTGTTATAGGGATTTTTAATCTAAATTAAAAAAAGTAATCAAGGCAGTATGACTCTACTGAGCCCTTAGGGAAGATTATCCATATTCAGACCCTTTTAATGGTCTATTGCAACCTGATATATTGGCAGTCGTCCAGCCTGTGTAGCAGTCCTAACAGAGGTTCAGGCCTTGAGCCTTCAAAATAACTTTTCTTTAAAATAAAACAGCCTGTTTTGTTTGACATTTTTCCTTTTTATTTTTTTTTTTTTCCTTACATCCTTACTTAGGGTGGTTTTTACCCTGAGCCCTTAAAAGGACTTTTGTGTTAAATTAAAACAGCATGTTTTGTTTGACATGTTCCTTTTCTTTCCTTTTTTTCTTACATCCTTACTTGGAGTGATTTTTACCTTGCAGTGATTGCTGCCAAAACCCAAGCTCAAAAGTCAGGGGAAAAGGAGGTATTCAGCAGCATTCCAGGCAGTATATGCTCCTGTGCAGCAAATATTCCCTACCTTTCTTCAATCCATCCTGTTAACATCAGTGTCCAGTTTATAAATTGCATGAAGCACAGGAAGTGAGGATGACTAGGAATAATCTCTGTTGTGTGCAAAGTCACAAATACATCTTGTATCCAGAGATATGCCGCCGATAGATGAAGACAAACTAGAAATGTGTAGAAAGGCAAGATCTGGCCATCCTGGATGTACTGTGGGTTCAAATCTTTAGGTATATCTTTCTGGTGGGAGCTGTGGGGTGTTGTCACGCCTTTGGTACACAAAGATTCAGATTCAGTCAGATTTTCTTGCCTATGTATAGGAGACCTCTTTGAGAAGTAAATAAGGCTGTGGGAATTAAACTTTCTTATTCACTCATCAATCCACAGAAGGAATTACTGTGTTGGTTTTAAAACAGCACAAGAAAGGGCTATCTCCCTGTACCTCTAGGGAGTTGGGGACAGTCTGGCTCCTGAAGGGTGGGGAATAAAGTAAGCACATGTAGACAGGGTTTATTGATTAGGCTTTTGGGATTTTTGTCTGCAGAGCTTGCTGGCCAGATTCACAGCTCTGCTAGGAATGCTAGCAGACTAGCCTCAGTAACATTGAGAAAAAGACATCCCTGGATTGGGGAAACATAGCTGTCTGCCCTGCGCAGACATATATTTGCACACTGAGGGAGAATCCACCCCATTGTCATGATATTTCAGATTCCAGAGTTTGTGACAGCTGTTCATGTTTCCCTGCTTACTGTGGGGTTATCAAATCATCACTGGAGCCATTTGGGGGCAATAATTACATGCGCATTTACTCCCATCTCTCCTTCTGGGCTTCCTCAGAGCATTTATTTCCCCTCTGCATTTGTTTCATGGAAGCAATACTCACACTGACACGGCAATAACGCTACTAGACTTCACCCTCTGTCATTTCTCGCACATCACTGCTCTTAGAGAGAGACTGATCCTGAAAAGTGATGAGGATCTGGTTACTTCAGGGTGTTGTTTGCAGCTAAATTGAATGCATTTATTTGCTTTTTCCTCCTCATGCTGCATTTCCTAATCATTCCACCACTCTCAGGTAACGAACATAGATGCTGTCCACAAACTCTGCTTTGGAGCAACAGTAAGTAAGACTGCACCATGGCTCAGAAAAAGTAAGGAAACAAAGGACTGTTTCAGTGAAAGTTAAAATGAAGTACACACATTTATTCCTTGGTCTGGGGAGATAAGTGTTCACGTACTGATGGAATCTCTGATAGTTTTCTCGTCTGATTATTTTTCTGTACATTTCAGGAAATGGTTCATTTGTCTAGCTATTGCCCGTTAAGTGAAGCATATAATATAGGACGGATTTCTCTTGATTAAACTCAGTATATACACCCAAGTCAACAATAATAGAACTCTTCTAAAAATATACATGTTTCTTGTATGTCATCGTTGCTGGGATGCCAGGAAAATGCAATTCATATGCAAGTGTAATAAAGTGGAAAAAACACCACTGTTCTTGTAAGTCTTTTTGTTTTTCCTGCCTTTCTAGAGATTCCAGCAATTTTTAAAAATATGCACTGTCTTTGCAATTTTGCTGCCAAAAAAAGCTAGTTCATTCTGTAATATAACCCCGTAATGTGGCTGCCTTGTATTCAGCTTTTATATTACTCAATACTGTTTGAAGTGTTTCCAAGGTGACATCTAGCACACCCTGGCTTAGTAAAGTATTTAATTAGTATAATGACTAACCAGTATGACAAGGGGAAAAAATTCTCTCTGGGTCAAGTCAGGAGACAAACTTACCCTGAACTATAACTGAACTGCTTTAAGCAAACTGCTCTCTTATTAGAGGTACTGGTTTTTTACCATAAGTACTTGACCTTTTTCTGTATCTTTATTTTTAACTTTTCCTTATTTTCTAAAGAAAAAAAAAATATTTGAAGGTGTATTTTTTAGGGAGATACCATTTGTTATAGTTTTTATCATGTATTTTTTTTTCTCTGAATACATAACAGTCGAGTTCAGCTGGGAAGACATTGCATGTCTTTTTGTTATATGCAGATGCATTATAAAAAATGGTATGTAAGCTTTTGTTTCCTTTGTAGACGATGACAAATACTGCCAGGGACTCAATAGGTGGCACTCTTACCTCTGAGCTGGACTCATGTAACATCGTTAGGCACAGAGAGAAAGAATACAAAAAAAGCCCTAAAAAAAAAGAGGTAGATATTAAAAAGAGAATGGTGTAAAGCACAGCTGATCCATTTCTGAAATTAGCTGCTGTTTTCTCTTCGTTCGTGACACTCTTAGCTCTCATGCAAGTTGCTGTTCGGTGACCATCTGATAACTGAGAAGCCAGCATAAAACATATAAATACATCTGTGACTAACACTAGGAATAATACTCTTCTTTGTATTCAAAGACAATACAGAAAAAATCATCTCTCATGGCCTGCAGCCTCCCAGAGTAACAACTGCCTACCCACAGCACCCAGAGTGGAGCCGGCCATGTCAGGCGCGAGGACACGAATGCTCTCGAGAGCTCTGTTATTTTGCTCTTAGCAGTGCTTAGAAAAGTAATTCCAAAATCCTGCAAGAGAGACAATTATTAGATTACTTTCTGGCAGTGTGGCAGGAAGTGGCAAAACCTATTCCAGTTTTGTAGCATTAGGGTTGACTAAGGCTCAGGAAAATCTTCAGAACAGAGTGTTTATTCTAGTAGAAAAATTCCCATTAACATTGACGCATTTTGGATCATGTCCTAGCTTTCTGGTTGTTATATGATATCTCAGGAGAGATTTCGTAAGGTTTGGAAGTTAGCAAACTTTGGCTAGCCATTGGCAATGCACTATGTTAATATTTAGAACCAGGAGTTAGGAGATCTGCTTTCTCTTGGCTATGTATCACAAGCTTGGCAGGTTACTCCACTTCCCTATCTTGGTATCTATATTAGCAAAATGGGGATAATAATCCCATTACCATCTCTTGTTCTTACCTTGCTAAGGCGCTGTGAGAATTCATTTATTTTTGAAATGCTTAGAGACCCTTAGAGACCGCTGTATGAGTGCAAAGCCTTGTTTTATTTTATTATTCAGTGCATTCTATCTGAGGCTCAGGAGACATTTGGTTTCCATTTGGACCTTGCCATAGGAGGAATTATTACTGAGAGCTTCAGAGAACTATTAAATCACACAGAGGTTTTAAGAAAAAGAACAATATAATAAGGCAAAAAAACCCAAAAAACAAAAAACCCCAAACCCCTTGAACCTAAACCTTTCATCTAAACAGAGAAAATTTTTGTATTCTTTACTTCTGCAAAGAGCCCACAGACAACTTTACTGAAATTTATACACAAAAACCATCAGAGAGATCCCTACTTCATATAACAGGTCTCTGGGATTCAGGTTTTTTTACTACATTTTGGGATTGCTTTTCTTTAATATAGTGCAAGGGTTAGTAGTCGTATTAGGAGATATAAGCCAAAGCTTTCACTTGTAAGTTGCACATTGTGGATGAAATACCTCATGATATGTCTAAATAAATAAACAGATGGAGACCTGCCTGCTGATTTCATGGCATTTGACATAGTGCACACTTGTCTTCTGGCAGACTTTTTTTTCAAATATTTATTAAATTTCAAGGGCAGCACATACTGCACACACTCTTCTTTCAGAAATAACCCCCGCAGAAGCTTGGGAAGAAGGAACGTTATGCAATTCTCAGGAGATTGTAGTGCACTACACACTTGCTTTGCCAATTTCTTATAGTGGATGTTTTTCTAAAACCTTTGAACTGCAACTTCATTCTAACAAGAGGGGAAATATCCTGTTTAATCAATAAGACATGGCAGGGCGTGAATAAGTGCATATTTACAATCAAAGCTGCTTGTCCTAAACGAACATCCTCTAGTACAACGCAAAGAGTGGAATGTCTGAATAGGAGAATGCAATTTTATTACAAAATGTTGCTTTTTGTCAAAGAATTTGCATAATCTTAATTAAATGAACAGACTAATAAGCTCTGAGTGGTGAATTCTGCTGTTTTACACTAGCCAATTAGATCATTCAGTTTTTCAGACATTTTTTATTGTGCAGACTAAACAGCTGTATAATGTTAGGTTGATTTTTTTTTCCATTTTAGCAGAAAAACAGAACTAGCAGTAAACAGAAAATTAAATAATTGTCTCAATAATTAACAGGATCATTTGCTTGCCAATCCTAATAATTACAACAAATAACTGGATTACATGACATAAGAAACACTGCCCAAACAAGAAATTTTACTGCTGATGAAAAGACTTGTTTCTGCATCCCTGGCAAACATTTAAGCCCTGATAGATATTTTGGGTGTCCTAAAATGTGATATCAACTACTAAATGTGGAAACAGAAATGTACAGAAGTGATTTCTTCCTTTTCTGCATTAGGACTCTTAAGATGTTCTTTGTTTCTCTTCCGTGTGTGCTTGTGTGCGTGTCTTCTGTAGCTGTGTAGCGAACCCCTCCTGGTAAACCCAGAACACAACTGAAGATAACTATTGAGAGCCATCTCCAACTTTTTGGTATAATGTAGGAGCTGGAAAGGGGAACTAGATGGGAGCAAAGGTAGAACTGAGATCCCATCAGTTCCTTTCTCTGAAAAAGTATTTAGAAGTAAAAGCTGAAAGTGCAATATGTGCTACTCAAGGAATACTGAGAGTGTGCTGTGAAATTTTGCTGTTTAGAAATTACTGTTTAGAAATATTTTGTGATTGGCGACAAAAGTACTTCTTCTGTGTATGAAAAATTACAGGAAATGCAGGACTTTTCTGAATCCAAAAAGGAAAATGAAGGGTGCAACATGAAACACGATGTATAAAAAACAGTAATTAATCCACATACACAAGATGGACAGCTCTGTTCTGCTACAAAGGTCTAAAGGAGAAGCCCCTTGTTTTGCTTAAGACTGCTTTTCTAACCTATTGAAGGGTACAACTCATGTTTTAATTGCCAACATAGAGTACTTTTGTCTGTGGATATGCTCTGAGGATGCACATCCGAGGAAGGTAACCGTGCCTTTTCAGCATTCCTGAATGTCAGTAGCAGGAATGACATGTCTGGGGCACGGATGTGAGTGAGTCAGTGAGAGAGGAGTTTAGCAAAACTCTGGATACCTGACCCTCTGCAGCTCTCAAGTAAAGTTGTCTCTTCCTAAATTACCTTTCACAGTGTATGTCTGATCTGGAAAGCCACAAAGACTTTTTCTGGCAGCCTCTCATCTTCATCACAGCCCAAGCATACTAGTGCTCAGTGAAAAATCAGAGACTTAGCCAACAGGAAGGAGGATTTTCATTCTTCTTGACTCATAGGAAAAAAAATAGATGGAGAGTTTTCAGAGAACATATTTCCTACTGTTTGTTAAATGCGCTGTTTTGTTGAAATCTCTTGCTTCATAAGTAATTTTTTCAGTAAAGTTCTCATCATTGTCATTCTTCATTCAGGCCCCGAACAAAGAAAATAAAAATGTAAAAGACAATCTGTGAGCTGTAGGAAGATCTAATCCAGCCCTCAAGGGGAAATTTTAACTCTTATTTCTTTATTGAATTTATTAGATAAAAGTATTTTGCAAACAAACAATACTGTGAAGAAAAACCTATGGATGTGCACAAGGGCCTCTCAGATGCAACAGAATATATACACTAGAAACTTTAAAACCTAAGAAAATCTGTGCCCACCAAACAGGAATTGTGCTCCCTCTTCACATTCTAGTCCTGTTATCATGTGTGCTTCTCAGTATCTTCTCTCTACTATTTTTGTGTCTGTTGCAAGTACATATACCTAGGGACAAGATGCAGCTTTGGGAGGGGTTTTAAATGTAGCTTCTGACACTTTTCACAATTGCTTAAGTCCTTCCACCATTCTATAAGAAAGAGGTTTAAAAATATTGTTTTTACTGTCTCGTCGTGGTAGTCTTTCACCAAGAAGTCATCTTTGTCTTTTCAACATTTAAATATGATATTCTTACTTTCCACAGACATCAAGAAAGCCAATGTACCCTTCAGAATTATTTTTTGCAGACCTTCTTATGCCTATTGTATTGTAGAACCTACTTCTGTAAGATACTGCTATACTTCATTATTGGTCCAATGCACATATGTTGAGTACTTAACTTTCTTGACCATAAAAATGGTATTTTTTGAAATATCATTGATAAAATCATACTTCAACAATTTTTCTTTTTTTTGTAGGTCTTTTTATTTCTGGCTGTATCCATCACACATAGGTAATACCACTTCTGGTCTGTGCACAAGCGTGTATTCCTTCAGAAGTTTTTATGCTGTTCAATTGATGTCTTTGCCTTCCAGGATACACGTGTCTTTATGGGCTAGTTAAACAACAGGCAGAATCTCCTTGTATTTATGACTATATTTTGGTCAGGAATACAGAAATAATTTGTTTTAAGAGGCCCGTGGCTTCAACAGGTGCTCTTCAATTAGGCTCCAGTGTACTGTAATGTTACAGCAAATGCCTGCAGGCACAGATTTTTGGAAAGCAGTGGTTAAATAACAAACTATTTTATTCTAACTGTCTTGCTCTACTACTGTCTCTTTAAAAATGAGCTAATTGTGTAATTCATTAAAAGAAAAACACCAAGGAAACTGGAGAGTAACAGTTGCAGTTAACGGGCAGACATATTTGGAAAGGCGTACATTACTGAAGGGTTAGATCCAAAGATATGGTGAGGAATCATTAGTAGAATCAAACTAAAATCACTTGAACAATGATTTCTTTTAAAGTATGTGGTGGCCTGGTATAATGATAATTGCCCGTTGGATTGGCAAGTGAAGTCACTATGATTACCACAAGGCGGAGATGCTATAGACTGCAGGTGAGGCACTTGCTTGTTTTTATTTGGTCCTTAACCTCACGAGTTTCACTTTCTGTGCATATTCCTTTGGGAAAAAAAGAGAGAGAGAAGCTCCCTTTATAATATCCTCATGATATGAGATAGCAACCATCTTACATCAGCTATGTAATTATCTCATTCCTTACTGTTATCTGTAATACTCTCACCATCACTGGCATTCTGGATAGTGTAACTGCTCATTAACATGTGTCTGTTCTGTTTCCATGTTATTGCACTTCCAGTTGAGATTTCTGTTTCTGTTCATTTTACAAACATTTTAGAAAGCATATAAAATTAAATACATACTTCAGGTGGTTTCCTCACCTCTGTCTGCAGCCAGGGTATTTCTCCCATTTAGGAACATTTAGAATGAGAAAGAGCTCAATCCAAAATCAGTTGATAACAGCTGAAAAAGAAACATGCACCATGGAAGCAAACTGAACCCTTGGATGCTTTTATTAAGTGTCACTGATATTTTATTTGTGTTCTTAAAGCAGGAAACCTGGAATGTGTTTTAGTGTTTTGGAATAAATCAGCTTTTAAAATACATAGGATTATCAGTCTTTTGGGAACATATTGTTGAAATAGGCAAATTTTTCCCATCTTTCTGCAATGCATCCCAGAGGATTCAAGGAAGAAAAGCAAAGCATATATGCGAAATTTTAGTTTCAGTGCCTGCTCCCAGTAATCAGCTGGTGGTAGCTGCTCTCTTGTTACTTGTTTCACATTGTTTTATAGTCCAGAAAATTACTTACTGTACACGCTCAGGTTTCTTTTACATAAAGTTGCAGAAGATTTCTTTGACATTACTGACTGTCTGCAGTGAAATCCTTTGATGTGGAGGTACCGGTTGTCTTGACACTATACTTATGGAGAAGACCGAGCTTAGAAAAGACGACTCAGAAGACAAGTTGTTCCTCCAAGGTTATTAGCCCTGACACCTCACCTTTCTGACATGATTGAAATCTTTAGTTGTTGTGCTTGCTGTTGCCATATTTTACAGCTGTTTTGATCGCTGTCATTTTGAGCTTCTATCTTCTCTAAGAAGAGAGTTGCAGGTTGTTGTGGATTCCTTCGTGCTATTCTTCCCTGTCTCATATTCTGCAGTTATCAGTTTATGGTTATATCACTTTATATGCTTCCTCTTGGAAATGTATTAGGTTTTCTAAAGCACTCCAAAGACTTTGGGTGTGTAGTGTGAGTTCAAAGTTATATCTAGACCTATATATGACTTTCAGCAACATGCTTTTAACCTTTATTAACATTGCAAA
Source organism: Burhinus oedicnemus (assembly GCA_008921705.1). Taxonomy (NCBI): domain Eukaryota; kingdom Metazoa; phylum Chordata; class Aves; order Charadriiformes; family Burhinidae; genus Burhinus; species Burhinus oedicnemus. The sequence goes on from VFFE01007194.1 coordinate 1,127,566, forward strand.
GAAAACAAAGCTAAACTGAAGAGAATTGTAAATTCTGTGACTTTTCCCCCTATCATCAAGACTTCCACACTTAAATGTTACAGTGGTACACAGTCTGTCTCTACTGATGTGTCAAGATTCAGGCTGGGCTGGCCACTAAACAAATGACAGATGCTCTATAATAACCTTCTCCCTTCCTAGAAGGGGAAGGGAGAGAGAGTAAGACAGAGACTTATGGGTTGGAAAAAAAACCTAAACCAGCTATAATGAAATATTAACAATAAAAAGAAAACATACTAATATTAATAAGAAAATAATGAAATATATACAAATATATAAAAAATCAGTATTGATCTCCCAGGGTGATGTCACTGGCAAGCATTGGGACTGGACACAGTGGCAGATGAAAACTGGTTTCGGGAACTGGATTCAGGAATGCACAGATCGGGATCAAAGGCAGAATGGACGGTCCTCCTCAGACGCTGGCCATTAAAGAAAGAGGCTGACCCCTTTGATCCCTCAGCTTTTATACAGAGCATGATATAGATGGGATGAAATACCCTGTTGGTCAGTTTTGGGTCACCTGTCCTGTCCACTCCTCCCTGCAGGTGCAACCCCTCTACGCTTTTCCACCTCTGTCCATCCAACATGGCACATAGCAAAGTTAGCTGACCTTGGCTGTTACAGCAATAAGTATAAGCAAGAGTCTCTCTGCATTACTGTTCCTCGGTATTAACTGTAAACATCAGACCTTATCACTGCTAGAAGCAGACACTGTCTGAAGAACATACCATTAACTTCAGAGAGTGAAGTCAGAAGAGACTTAATTGAAAAGTAAAACTACTGAAAAGAAAATTGGTTTTGTTCTATCTCAAACCAGGACATGATGGTCGGCAGTCTGGGCTGATCAAGTCCATGAGCAACTTAATCTCATTAGACCTGCTTTGAGCAGGAGGTTGGTCTAGATGACCTCTGGAGGTCTCTTCCAATCTAAATTATTCTGTGATTTATTCTTGGTAAAATGAAAGTGTGTGTTAGCTGAAAACAATTTCCTAGGTTTTTAGTTGCCTTCTAGTGATAAAGGAGCAAGGGTGAAATTAAATTTGTTGAATTTGTATTTAGAAGAGGCTAGGTCAAAACATACATCAACTCTCTGTCTACAAAGCTGTGGTATATCTTACACTGTGGAATGTGTGGTGCAGACACAGCTGAGCTGAAACCGATCTGACCTGGCATGTTCAGTCTGCAAGGTACAATGCAACGCAATGAAGAGATCTCACTCCTCAAAATGGTAGTTTCAAGGGACTACCTTGTTCCTTGAAGGAAGGACTGCATTAGTGCATTTAGTGGTGCATACAGAACTGCTGATATGACTGCTTTGCCCTGTGATCTTTCTTGCAGTCTGGGTAGCTCTTAGGAGCTATGTGGCACCTAAAGTTTTCTTACAGCAGAAACTCAGAGGTTAGGTTAACAAGTCACAACTAAGTCTGCTTGGGATTTGGTGTGTTAAGAGACTCCAAGTTGAACTCTTCTGGAAGTCCTGCTGTGATAGGCGTCTTCAGGCTGCACATTTCATAAAGTAGATGTTGCCAAGTTAAGCACAAAATGGAACAGCTACTTCATTTCCATACAAAACTAGGAAAGGATTTCATACCTGCATATAAACCAACTGGCTAAATTATTCCCTCTGCAGGCTAAACACTGAGATCCTATATATCCACCCCAGAACAAAGGGGTTCTCATTCACAGCTCACAGTTCACTGGAGAGTTTCAGGGAATCACGGAATCACAGAATTTTCAGAGTTGGAAGGGACCTCTAGAGATCATCTAGTCCAGCTCCCCTGCTGACGCAGGAATGCCTAGAGCATTTACTCAGGACTGCATCCAGGCGGGTCTTGGAAATCTCCAGAGACGGGGACTCCACAACCTCCCTGGGAAGCCTGTTCCAGTGCTCTGTCACCCTCACCGTAAAGAAGTTTTTTCTTGTGTTTGAATGGAACTTCCTGTGTTCCAACTTGTGCCTGTTGCCCCTCATCCTGTCACTGGAACCACTGAAAAGAGTCTGGCTCCATCCTCCTTCAACCCACCCTTTAGATACTTTTAAGCAAGAATAAGGTCTCCCCTCAGCCTCTCTTCTCCAGGCTCAAGAGTCCCAGCTCTCTCAGCCTTTCCTCTTAAGGGAGGTGCTCCAATCCCCCAGTCATCTTTGTTGCCCTACGCTGGACTCTCTCCAGTAGTTCCCTGTCCCGCTTGAGCTGGGGAGCCCAGAACTGGACACAGTATTCCAGTTGTGGCCTCACCAGTGCCAAGTAGAGGGGGAGAATGACCTCCCTTGACCTACTGGCCACACTCTTCCCTATGCAGCCCAGGATTCCATTGGCCTTCCTGGCGACAAGGGCACATTGCTGGCTCATGGATAATTTACTGTCTACCAGGTCCCCCAGATCCTTCTCCTCAGAACTGCTTTCCAGCAGGTCCACCCCTAACCTATAGTGGTGCCTAGCATTCTTCCTGCTCAGGTGCAGGACCCTACACTTGCTCTTGTTGAACCTCATTAGGTTCTTCCCTGCCCAGCACTCCAGCCTGTCCAGGTCATGCTGGATGGCAGCGCGGCCCTCTGGAGTGTCAGCCGTCCCTCCCAGTTTGGTATCATCAGTGAACTTGCTGAGGATACACTGTGTCCCCTCATCCAGGTCATTGATGAATATATTGAACAAGATTGGACTGAGTATTGACCCCTGGGGGACACCACTGGTTACAGGCCTCCGACTTGACACTGCTCCATTAATCACAACCCTCTGAGTTCTGTCACACAGCCAGCTCTCAATCCACCTCGCTGTCTCCTCATCTAGTCCACACTTCCTCAGCTTCCTAATGAGGATGTTATGGGAGACAGTGTCAAAAGCCTCGCTGAAGTCAAGGTAGATGACATCTACTGCTCTGCCCTCATCCAGCCAACCAGTTATAACATCATAGCGGGCTATCAGATTGGTCAAACATGCTTTACCCTTGGTAAATCCGTGTTGACCACTTCCAATAACTTCCTGTTCTTCAACGTGTTTGGAGATGACATTCAGAACAAGCCCTCTTCAGCTGCAGGCAGTAGTACAATATGTATGGGGCACAGAGAGAGCAGATAAGAGTAAGCAGGGTGCAAAATCCAGTGATGAGGATAACCCCCTTGGAAGACAGAGATTAGGAAAACAGATCTTGTTTTTCAGGGCTGTCTAAGTGGACTACAATGAAGAGAGCTATCGGGGGAAAAGAAAACTTTTACTTAATGCAGACTGCCTTAAATTTCATTTTTCTTCAGATGTTAGATTATCCGAACTTTCCCTCTCCAAAAATAATATAAACCTTGGAAGACCTTTCTCTGGAAGACACCTCTGAGTCTTACTGGTTACTTAGGAGTTCTCAGGCAGTACAAGACACCTCAGAAGATGCCCCAAACCATCAGCCTCTCCTGTATTTATAGGTCATTAATCAAGCACAGTCTATTTTCCTGCCATGTTAATGTTTTCTATCCTCTCTCACACTCAGTTTCCCCCTGTGAAAAGGAGGACGGGTGGTTTGGAAAACTCTGCTCAAGTTCCAGAGTTTCCTGTCAATCCCAAGAAACATTCCTCAGCTGTTTGCAAGTTGGTTCTTAAGACCATAGCTGCAACTGGGTAAAGTCAAATAACAACTCTCACAGCTATTATACCACTGGTAATAACTGTTATACTGACAATGGTTTGGAAATTGTGCCTGGGCCTTCATGGTCCCAGTTTCCTAGCTTCTTGCTTATCTTATAGTCAACATGGAGACATCTTTATTAAAAGGCAGCTGAATGAACAAAAACAACTTTCCATGGCCGTTGTGACACTAAGGTAGGACTGAATGAAATAGCTGAAGAGAAGAATGGCAGAGGAAGGTGAAGCATCAGGAAAGAACATAAAACTCCACAGCTTTTTTAAGTCCTCCTCCTCAAGAAATACTGACTGAAGCCACATGGAAGTTTTCTGCTTAACCACATTTTTAAAAGCTTTCATAAATATCACAATAAAGTGAAATTCATTGCTAGTTAAAGCCTAACACCGGCATAAACTCATTTCTTATTCAGGTGACTGAGCTGCAGCAGAGAAGCAGCACTGGGATAGCACAGGATTTATACTGCAAAATTTGAAATATCTTTCTGCATGAAGTAATAAAGGACACTCTACATATTCTATTCTAATGGCCAATAAAGTATAAGACCAGCCAGAAAAATAAGGTTGGCAGAAACATGGAATACATTAGGAAATTATATTTACACTATAGTCAATTACCACAGCAACATTTTACTTTATAATACAAACTTTTGCTGTAAACTGCAGCATGCCAAAAATCTTCCAATGAGGGAATAGGCTGTCAAATCTGATTCCAAACTAAAAAAAAAGAATTCCATTACCCATCACCAGTTCCACATTTAATAAGTTGGATACTACGGTTTGGCTGGAAAGCACAAATGTATGCTGGGAAAGGGATCATAAAAAGGCCCTAAAGGCCTTTGTGTCCATAGCTTGTCTGCCAGCAGAATTCAAGGCAACCTTTAGGCTGCTTTAATTTGTGCTCCTTGGCAAAATACGGTTAGGGTTTGATGCTGAAATGGCATATCTGATTTCCTCACAAACACTTCTCATGGTGGCTTACTTGAGCCTGTAGCCATGGCTGGACATCAGAAAAACTCCAATAGCATGTTTGTTTTTTCTGCCTTTTTTTCATGCACAAGGGAATGGCATTCATCACAATGCTTGGCCATCTACTAATTGGCATAGGCACAATTCAACTGCTTCCATGCTTGTTGGCAGCAGCAACATCTGAGTCCAATAGTAACAGGATTTTCATGCAAGGATAAACATATTTTGCAATGGAAGGTATGATCACTCTGTTGGATTCCATCTAGTTATCGAAATTGGTTTCCAGGAGATGTTTAGAAGACAATTAAGGTAGTCATTTTGACCACGGAAGCCCTAAAGAAGTGGTTACTTTTTAATAGCAGCAGATTTGTCTGAGAGATGTCAGAAGAACTGAGGTTAATGGAGGTACTTGTGTTGTCATCCTTTCTGTTTAAACAGAAAACAATGCTAGGGTCAGGACCCTTAACCTGATATTTCAGCATTGCCCAAAACACTTGTTTTCTTGCTATGTCGTTGGTTGTGTTGACTCACCTGAGGAAAGACTTCTTCTTGCGAGTTTTTTCATAGCTCTGCAATCAATTGAAGGAACGATCTTTTCAATAATGTGAGTTTTATCCCAAAATTTCCTGGTGTTTTCAGGTTACAAATGTTGAGGGTGTTATTCACAGTGCTATAAAATCTTTAAAAAATACAGTTATGAAAACATCCCTTTCAAAATCACATGACAGTGAGTACATGCCATGTCTGTGGGATACTGTCATTTTTGGCTTCTGCGGTGAAGTATGAAGGAAAAGAGAACCCAGAGAAGGAAGCAGTAAAAGTATGTTGGACTTCAGATTTCAAAGTGTGCACTACATAGTTTCCTTGGCCATTTGTGGGTTTACTTAATATCTTAATAAAAATGTTCAAACAAGACCCATATACTGGATATTGCAATTTAGCAGATATGTCATGAGCTACCAAAAAGATGCAGCTGTGCAAACTGTCAGATTACACAGGGCTTCATTCCTGCATGGACATCAGTGTTTGGTAACTGTTCGCCCCAGCTGAACCAGTCATGTCCAATAAAATACCCTACAGTAGCTTTCATGGGTAGTGTGATATCATATTTGTTTTATTCATTCTTAAATTAAGAAACAGTTTCCGAAGTCCTTGCCAAAACCACTGAAGGTTAGACTGAAAATCTTAGAACAGTTTCTTTTTCCTCAACAAAATATGAGGCTGCTCAGATGAGGTAAATTACACTACCACATTGTTTAGCCTGGATTTTTTTTTTTGTTTGTTTGTTTTCTTCAAGTCTTGAATCTAAACCGGCTTTTTTGGGGTAGTTTCTATTAAGACTCAGTACTGGACTCTGCTTAAGTATACTCTGTGTTTGGTGATGTTTGCAGTTAAAGCAGTTGTTTAGTACAGCCTGAAAATACCTTATGCATGATAGACTTCAGTCGGGCTTTATTTCCCTTTGTTGTGTGTCAGAATTGGAATCACTTTAATTGTCATACCACCTCATTCTGTATCACATTTTCAGAGGTTGTTGAGTGGATTTCTGCCAGTTACAATGCCAGCTATTGCTGTTCTGAGAAATCACTCGAAACAAACGGACCTGTATCCTGCTAACATTTGTAACATCTTCTCTCCTTCAGCTGTTACCCTTCTTGCTGACAGCAACTTACGAAATAGAAGAAATAAATGGTGTAATAAGAGACAGGAAAGCAATGTCACTTTCCAAAGTGGATCCCAAGGAAAACAGGCTTTACTCCCAAGTTTTTTAAATCACCTAAAAATAAGTGGGTGAAATGACATTTGTGCTAATTAAACACTATGTTGAGTATGTTTCACTCTGCAAAATGTCATCAGCGTAATTTCATGTGGGGCCATTTTTTCTCCCTGTTCGGTTTTCACTAGTCAAGGTTTTCACATGGAGAGATTGGTTAAATGTCCCTTGCTGCATCCCTTAAGAGAGTTTGTTCAGGGTTAATTAAATAATCTAACAAAGCAATTAGTGGCTGGTTCAGCAGTGTGCTCAGCCAGTCCCTTGAGGGTGAAGGACACTGACTACCTTTTGAGGTTAGGCCTTTTGAACAAAAAGCAAACTAACTTTTCAGTTCCCTTCTCTTCTGTTGCAAAGACAGACATCTTCCTATGCTTGATCACGTTTAACTAGTGTGACTATACTGAGCACATCTTATGCATCATCCGAGCAGAATCTTCTTCCACAGGGCTGATAAAGAAGGGTAACTGTCCAGCTTTTATAAATATTTTTCTTTTTCTCACTCTGTATAAAAATATTTGGATCCTCAGCCTCCTGTATTCCCACTTTCACAAACCTTAACAAGGAAAGATTTATTAACTTACTGAAGCTTTTTTTTTTTTTTTTAAAGTCTGAACTTTGCATTTTCAGTTCTAAACAGAGCTGAGAAATATCTAGGACTTCCAGAAGTCAGGGCTATACATTTTTCTTCACTCTATTTTATTCACAGGACACTGTGCAAAACCTCCTGAAGTAGGGATTGATAGATAGCTGAAAACTCAGAGGTCATTTAAGCAAAGAACTGCCACTGACTTGCTCTTACTTCTAACTCCCTTGTTCCTGTTTTCATTGACTTGCTTCCATACCAACCATTTCTAGAGAACAAAGTCCACAGTTTTATTTGCACAATCCAGCTGATAAATACCAGGCCTTTACATGGCATGCGGTATGTCCAGAATCAAGCTATTAACTTCTGACAACCACCTTTTTAGATCATTATTTTTAGGAATAATACCTCATCCTGTGGCTTAAATATGAACAAATACATTCCTTATTCTGCAGAGAATACTAATTTTGTGGTTTCCCAACTCTGGAAGAAGTTTAAATCACCTTCTTACAGTAGCATAGGTAAATATCTTTGTGTCCTTCAGACACATTTTTTATGGAGACCTTCCAGTGATGACAAGAACAGCTATATCCATTTAATACAAAACATAACAGCAGGCCTTTCCTTTAATGTAATGATTCCTATGAGTGATCTGAAATAGTGTCTTACTGACTGCATCAGAGCTCCAAAGGCAGTATGAGTGTGCTCAGTTATGAGCCTCCATTGACAGATCAAACCAAACACTATTTTTGATTCTTTTCCTCGTGTATAAAATCATACAAATGAAGAGTACCCTAAGTCCAAATGGAAAATTTTGTTTTCAAATGGCTCGCTGTTTTCCGTCCTTTTCAGAGATTTTAATACTCTCAAGATCAAAACAAATGCTTATGATTTTTCCCTTGTCTTATCCTTTATTTTACAGTGATACAGCTGAAAATATTTTTAAGCCCTTATTTGGCATGTGCCCCTTTAATTCTGAAAGAGTGATCACTGGGATTCACCACAGAGGTTTTGTTTCTTTCAGTGCTTTCTCTAGCTGAGAAAATATTTATCTTCCCATTAGTATAGCTGTAAAAAAGTGGACACTGACTACAAAAATTGTCATAAACCTGTGTCGTGGTTTGGGCCAAATTGGCCTAATCCGGTGGAACGACAGATGCTCTCTCTCTCCTGCTCCGCTCGGGAGGCAAGAGAGAGAGAGAAAAAGAGACTTAAGAGTTTAGAAGGATCTAAA
>VFFE01007194.1:1135813-1162961 GCA_008921705.1 Burhinus oedicnemus
TTTTTTTTTTTTTTTTCCTTCCCATTATATTTCTAGGGCTTATTTTATTGTTCTTTGACTCTAAAGGGAGAGAAGCCAGGGTTACCCTTGATTAGTCTTTCACCTCAGGAAAATGTTGTGCTTGTTCCTTCTGGTTCATGGAAATCCTAGAGACCACTACTTTCAGTGACTATGACAGTCAGTTTAGTCCATAGACAACTGTTACAGATTAATACAGAAATACTTAAGAACCAAAGAAACCATGTGAAGTCCTCATTACACTCCTTCAGCACCTCTAAATCCACTCCAGTGATTCCCTGCCATACTGAGTCTCACTATCCTAGGCTGCTAGGGCAGAGTAACCAATGGTATATTATCACACTGGTGTGTTGTTAATGCTCACACTGCAGACTCAGACATACCAGAAATTTGCTTTTGCTTGCAACCAAACCAATTGAGAGCACTCACTTCTCAGTGAAAATGTTGTATTCAAAATTTTAGGTAACTTTCTACTTTAGGTAACTTTTTATTTCTCTTTGCATCTAGATGGTTATCCAACACAGACCCCAGATCTATGCCTAAGTCTGTGCTGTTTTCCTCCTCTTTTTTTTTTTTTTTTTTTAAATTTAACTTTTTAGGATGATAATAGGATGATTTTCTAGGGCTTTTCTGTACCTGGATTCTCCAGTGTTTCATCTTTGATAAGGCTTCCTCCTTCTGCCTTGTAAGAGCTTGGTCTCATTATTCCAAAGAAAGTTGAATTTTCAGACACGCAATATGCACGGATCTGACTTTCTACAGGTTTTTCATTCACTGCTCACCCTACAGCCAGTGAGAGGAGAGGCCATGAAACATCAGGAAAACATTTTTTAATCATTCTCCCCTCTTTTCTAGCTTCACCTCCCATTTCCAATAACGCTTGGCAGCTGCAGAAAGAGAAAAGCACCACTTTAAAACCTGGTGGTGTAATTCTGTGTATCTTGAACTGTATAAACAGTTCAAGTTGTATTCTTGGTTCAAGAAGGGCCTTGGGATGCCATATTCTTTTGTAGTTTCTGCCTTTAGGTTCTTGGTATCAGTAAGTAAATACAAATAATAATGTAGCTGGTGAGCTTCTACACTGCTTTATACTGTACTTAAGGAATCATTTCCTAATGCACTGCAGCTGAGTCTTAAGGATTGCTGAGGACTGTTAAGGCTGACCAAAGATTTAAACAGCAGGAAGGATATTTCAAATTAGAAAGGAGAAGCACTGGCAGAGCTCCATGTACCATATGTTAGGCTTTGCCCATGGTTCCTCATTTCTCTGAGTACAGAAAGGTTAAAAAAAAAAAAATCAAGTAAGAGAGGCAAGGATTATTCAGGGAGCTGTTTGTTAGGAAGGAGACTAGGTCTGGATTCTAGGGTTTACTCTGTTGCTATACAGAGATTACAGGAGACAGGATTTAGCTGATAACCGCAATAAAACATCCTGCATACATGAATTCCTAATTGAACCACTCTTCCTTTGGATATATTGTCATTCAAAAGTATTTGATGAAGCTTCCTGGCAAATTTTAAAAGGAGCAGATGCAGTATGAAGAGGTCTCTGTGAAAATGATCATTCAAAATACAAAGAAATTGAACACATAAGTCACAAAATACTGGTTCTTGTCCCTTCAAAGACAGTAATAACATTTCTAATGTGATGGTAGTTTGAGTTTAATTCTCTCAATACATGTACTTATAACTATACAACTAAATTACTGCAAACAGTGACCAGAAACTGGAGCATTTGAATAGTGGAGGTACATGAGGGCAGAATGTGATTCATCCAACAAAAAGAAGCCCTGAAAATGCTCAGGTGTTTTTTTTTAAATTATAATTTTTGTAGTATTCATACAAAATGCATTTTATAAAAACAAGTTATTTGTTAATAAAATTGATCTCCCAAAATAAATCACCATCTTATCTAATCTAGGGCCTTTAGGTTTTCAAACATATTGGTGGATATTTTCCCTGGATATCTAGCAATGTTGTTTACTGCCTCATTTTCTGAAAGGTCCTGGTCATCCCACAGGGAAAAGAGGCCTGCACCTGGCAGGCAGACTTAGAGAGTCTTACTTTGCAGCAGCTGGATATGGTGATTGTTCTAAACCCATTATTTATTTTGCATAATTGTTGACCTTTCTGCTTGTATTCTCTGGTGAGGAATTCAGACCATTTACAGTACTGTAGAAGAATAGGTGATTCTGTCTAATAGAGATCAGGAGGTTTGGTAGTTTTCTTTAAAATCACTGTATTCAGAAGTTTGAATACCCTAAATATGTTTTTGTTTTCAGCTTCAATTAAACTGTTAAGATGTGTGATTTTAAAAATTGACTAACCAAATAAAGGTTTACACAGCTGTGTGATGTTGCGATTCTTTAATATTAAGCAGATTGGGATATACATCAGAACATTTAATTTAGGTCTGATATTACCATTTGCTAAGATCTGACAAAAGAACTTGTTGCTTTATCTTGGTGAAAGTGTAGTGGCTTATTTATACAAAACTCCTTTTAACCCCAATTTTAGAGGTTCAGTTGATTGGATAAGCAAGAAAATTACTTGAGTAAAAATTTCTGTACTGAATGATGTTAAGCAATAACCAAATTATTTACTGAAATTTGTTCTCTTATCAATGGTGTTAGCAGTTTGAAGGAAAATGCTCAAATTCATAAGGAAAACTATACCAGAAAAATAAATTTCAATTGCTATGTCAGTTTACTACAGGAAAGACAGTCTTCTGACTAAAGGTTGTGTCTAGTATAAGAACTGTTATAATACAAACAGTAATCATTAGTGTTAACAAGAAGAAAATAACTTACTGCATCCTTTGATCTTTTTTTGAGTGAATAACAACTGTAATCTCTTTCCCTGCTATAGTCAGGAAATTCCTAGGTAGGCTAGCATTTTTATTGATAGGAAACTCATGGTGATCTTGGACTCTTATTTAATTTGTTTATATCTTTTTCTGTCTCTAAGACATTTTTACTTCAAGCAATTTCAGAGGCAGCTCCTGGCTTTAGGATAAGAAGAGATAAGAAGGTCTCCAGGTAGTGAATGCAGCCTGCCTTAGCTTCTGACACTGGAGACCTAGGTGTAAATCTTCTCAGAGGCCAGCTGAAATCATTTCCCCAGAACAGTGCTCCAGAGGCAGCCTCATTCAGATTCCCTCGAAAGAGATTTCATTTCATTAAACTCTAGACTTGACTCTCTTGCAAAGAGGTCAGGAAAAAATGCTACATGCGGCTCTCTCTCCCTTCAATAATGTCATCATTTCTTTGATTTATAGCAGCTGCATCTTTATGTGCTACAGAAGGGCCATACACAGTCCTGTTTCCTGCAAAATTAAGACAATCAGATGAGGGTATAATATGTATTTCTGAGCAAAATACCAGAAAGCCACACTCCATTGTAATATCATTGCAATAACCTATGTTTGTCCAATAAACATTTCAGTTTAAAAAAAAGAAAAAAAAAAAAAAAGTAGTATTTCTTTTATTCATTTCCAACACAGGAACATTACTACTATAATATTTTTTCTGAAGTTAACTATCAGACACTGTGTAACCACGTCAGACCAGGTCAGACTTGCCAGTGGGATGCTCCAGAAAACTGGGCTATGTAAAGAGCTAGGTAAAACGGTACAATATTGTTAGTATGTTACAAATATTGTTAACCCTTGAAGTTGAAACTCAAGAGTGCTTTCTCTAGTGTTTAAACGGTGACTTAATTGTGTTGAGCAAATAGTTTCCCAGTCACAATCATACTATCATTATGTTTTGATCTCATATATTTTGTCCGTCATTCACCTTTGGGCAGCCTGTTCTTTTGTGTTTCTGAGTGTCAGAGGGTTGTTTTTTCCTACAGACCGTTTGGCTTTAGGGTCAGACATATGTACTCATAATAATGGACTATTTTTTTACAAGGTTGTCTTCACTGAGAAAGAATATTAATTTATTTTGTTTCTCATACAGCAAACAGCTGGTCATAATGCCTGGCTAAAATGGGATTTATGCTTAGACTTGAATCAAATTTATGTATTAAAGGGAGTGGTAATAGCTTTGACATACAGAAGTTTCTGGTAATAGATGCATTTGTTTCCATTTTCCTAAAGTCTAGCCTATTGAACATGCCTGAGGTCAAGAAACTTAATGAATCAAGAAGGTGGTTAGTGTCCCACCACCCTGGCTGTTATGTCTTCTATCTACGACATCTACATGTGTAGCACAGATGTGTTATATCTATTAGATGTACTTTTGCTGTTTCTTGTGTTGACACTTAGGGGCTCTTGCAGAGGGGAGGGAAAGCACAGCAGCCTGGCCGCTAGCAGTTCCTGGGCAAGAAGTGGTTCTCCGAAAGAAAGCATCAAACTTTTGTCCGAGAAAAGGAAGAAGAAAGTACCTCCAGGGAGAAATTAATAAAAGCTCATGAATGGCGTACCCTGTGCTGAAAACAGCAATATATTGTTTCAATACACATCTTATTATGAACTTTACTGGAATCCATGCAATAGAGAGAGTAATGGATGTAACAGTTTCGTAGAGCTGCATGTGAAGTGTTTTTCTGACACACAGGTATTTTCAGATTGGAAAGTTATTTCAGTTTCTGTTTTTCCTCCGTGTACTTTCTGGCTTCCATTTTGGTTGAGTGCAAACATCCATTGGTAGGGCTTTGATGTGCGTGTATCCTTTTCCCTGACCGAGATACGCTTTACTTCTAAACATTAGAAACTGTCATGCCAACAAAAAAAATCTAATCACAAACAAAGCATCAAGTAGTCATGTCCTTGCTTTTGCCTACATACCAGAAAAAAGAAAATTCGCCATAAGCTCCCAGCAAAACAGGAACTCTAGACAGGAGTTAGAATCATAGAATCGTTTAGATTGGAAAAGACCTTTAAGATCATTGAGTCCAATTACCTATACTATCTTGAAAAGGGACTTCAAAGTCACAAATCTCATTGAATGACCTTCTCACTTCAGTTTCAGCTGGTGTCTTTCTTTTCCAAATTATTATAATTAAGAGTGCACCCGTTAAAATTTTTTCATTTGTTATATGGGTGATGCTATTTTATAATGTGGCCAAATAATGTGCCCATTATGAATTTCGAGTCTGGTGCCAAAAAAATGTCTGCAGCTCTTCTTAAACAGTGTTCAAAACCTCACTAGAAAGGTCAGTTTGGGAAGAAAGCCATGCAAGTTTAACCAGTAACTGCCCATGTTTGGATGTCATTGGGTTTCTGTCTGATGTTTTCTTAATAATTAGAGTTCATAAATACAGTGGAGGTAAAACAGGGAGAGATTATTAATGGATTTGAGCATGCCAAGCATGTTGACCCCATGTGTGTAAACATCAGATACAGTTGTATTTAAATGAAGGCTGGAATCATTTGAAAGGCAGAAAGAATCAAAACAGATGTGTCTGTACCTACAATTTCCAAAGCAATGCTTTTAAATAACTGAAACGTTGGTGTTGTTAGTAAACCCAGCGTTTCTGCTTTGGACATTACCCTATTTTGTAAGCATAGAATTCTCTTTCCTGCTTTTGTGCCAGCTGTTTATTTTCACCTCCTTGTGGAAATCTCAAATCTTTCCATCACACAACCATGTTACATTTGTTTTTAACATTTTATTTTCTCTTTCTTCCTTTCCCCCCTGCTTATATCAGAATTTAAATGCCACCATAGTTGTTTTAAGTACCTTGTGGAAGTTAAAAAAAATTTCTTTGTAACAAGGTTAATTTCCAAGCACTGTCTTGGTATTGCAAGACATTCAAAACACTCCAGATGTTGGCTGTGGTGGGATAGATGTAAGTTGTATGGTTGCTTATTCTGTCTTTTTGATGTTGAGCCAAAGAAGTCCTCTGTAAGCTGGGACAAACCATTCTTATAACATCAGAGGAAAATTCTTGACATCAAAATATGAATCCAACAAGCCATTCAAGACCAACATCATCAGAATTAGAAACAAAGTAGCAACTATTATCAAGTCTACTCTCATGATGTGTGAGTAGGAAAAGAGAGTTCAAAGTGATTGTATTATTAAATCAAAATATATTTGATTGAAGACAAGTGGAAATGATTCTGTTCACTGGTAGCTAGGCATAACCTATAAGAATGTCATTTCAATACATGAGATATTTTTTTTTTTATTATAATCTGGATTTCTCATAATACTGGGAAAGTTTCTGGGTTTTCTTCTTAGCTGAGGCAGATGAAAAATACCTATTACTTTTTCTGCAGTAATACGAATAAAAGTTTTGTTTCATTCTAAAATCCCAAACCATACATTTATAGAATGTAAACATATAACTGTACTAAAAGATGTACCAAAACTTATTCGCTTCATTTTTTTTAAATAAGCATAAGGAAAATATGACGAAGACAAACATTTCAACAACATACCAAGACAATCTGTTACTGAGGCATTATTAAAAAAACATTTGATATTGCTCTATTATTGACTTATTTCTCTCTTTCTCAATTTACACTGTGGGTCTTCTGTATGTTGTTATAAAATGGCATTTATGATTACAATACGGTGCTTATGATTACAAATTAGCATAGCTACAAGAGCTGGTGAGGATGGATCAGTTGCTGACTAAACATAAAAAGTGGAGACATTGACAAAACACCTCGGACTCCTGTCTGAATCTGACAGTGATTTTTGAGAGTTGAAAACAGTTTCTGGAACTGTTTGTTCAGAAGCAGAGTTTCTGAGATCACAGACGTGAAGCTACTTGCATGGTGGTTTTGGCATGCCTTTGAGTTACAGAAGTAAGTGAAATTTTGGGTCCACTTACATGTTTTTGATTTTTGGAATGATTTCTGAGGCAAAAAGTCATGAGTCAAGAGTTTGATGAAAGTGAAAAACCTCATGCAAGTGGCTTGGAAAGAAAGCCCTTGCTCTTTTTAGATGTAAAAATCTCAATTCCTCTCAGTATGTTCTGAGGTTCAGTACATAATTAGCAGTGACTTATGGACTTTAAGGATATGCTATGAGGAGCTGAAAGCAGGATGTCCCTTATGTATTCAATTTTAATGAATTGCTGCTGAAATTAAAAAGAAAAAAGACTATATTTAAGAGGAGTTGTAAGTTTGAGGACAAGATTTTTTAATGGAGTTTTTGTGATAGCAAGACACTGCATGCTAAGCTTCCCTTGCCACCCTATTCTTCTGTAATAACAGAATTTAAGTCAATTTGACAGTCTATAGGCATCATGATCCTATGTTAGACTGTCCTATGATCAATTTAGCTGCAACAAATTGCTCCTAAAATGAATTTGCAGGTATTACTGGTTTTAAAGTGAAAAATTTAGTATGTTGTGTGTTATCTGTTATAGCATGACTCCTGCGTATTTTCTGTAGGCTTATGCAGTTATATTTAACATTTTTAGTATTACAGATTTGTCTTGGTTTCCTTCAATTAACAGCTTTTTGCAGCAGCTGATAAACAAGAAAATGGGTTATTCAGGGCTGGGGGTACTTTTGGAGAGAGTGCTATGTTTCTCTCATTGCAAAACTGACTATCTATATGATGAAAAAAATATTTCCTCATTTGTGCTTTTCAGAAAACATGCACTTCCCCCCACTTTCCCCATTTTACTGTTTCCCTTTTACCTGGGAAACATTTCTCTGCTGCTGCTCATTCAAATCCACAAAATAACCCCAGATGATCTATAAGGAAGTATTTTCACAAAAGATTTGCTGAAGTAAATGTGGCATAAATATGCACATGGTTTCAATTTCCTGAGCAGCACTGACATTTTTACTCAATTTCCTCTTAATCCTGCATCACTCACAACTCCCCTGCTTCTGGATTCCTTTCTCAGCAGCCAGGGGTGGGGTTAAAAAAACATTGAAATGGAAGAGAGCTCAACCAGCTCATTCTGTGTAATAAAATCCATTCCACTGTGGTCCTAATTTCATCAACTAATACAAGTCAACATCGAACGTTAATGAGGAAAGGTTTCCAATTAGATACAGTCTGACACTGACCCAGCTTTTCAGTCACCTTCAATTGTCAGCGATAAAAAGGACGGTTCAATATGATATGGATCATTCACTCCAAATCTCCACAACTCATTTATGACAAACACAACTAACAGAGCATAGGCAACTGCTGAATTGTTTTTCATTATACTGGCACATTGGCTTTAGACTACAGTGGTAATGATCTTTAGAGGTTTTCCATACAGAGTGCCACTAATGAGGAAACCAGGATGGGGTGATGAGGTGATGGCGACCCACATTTTCAAGTGACAATACCAGCAACATGATGATGCTTAAAATTTCCTATTATTTCTGGAAAGTAATTCACTACCAGAGAGAAGAGAGAGTTAGGAGGCTAAGCTATTAAATAAAATGACTACAGAAAGTGAATAGCTCATTAAAAATGAAAAGCTTTTGCAAAATACACCAGCCTTGTCCTTACTAGTCACTATAAAATGTGCTTCTGTCCATCTTTGCGTAGGCAGTTACTTAGAGTGGTATTACTTACAGGAATGTGTTAAAGTCCTGCAGAAGTGCATTTTCCAGTACAGTATGCCTCCACCTTCAAACCCAGAGCACATATGGGGAATAAAGGTACATAAAAGTAAATGTTAAATTCATTCGTGGTCTTGGTCAGGGGTTTGCTACTGCCCAGGCTAATACCGGGCACCTTCAAGACTATTCTAAAACCACTGAGTTGTAACGACCACTTGCAATGTGTTAAAATGTTAAGCATGGCAAGGCAGTAAATTACAGCACTGCTACAATTACTACAATATGGGTACAGGGTGACTTAATAACACATAAAAGCTATCTGGAGACCATAAAATACAAGAGCCATAACTCATATTCTATGCTTTGAGACAGAGTAAAACTTTTACATCAGTTATTGTGGCTGTTCCTTTCAAAATCTCCTCAAAACCTTTTTATTTCAGAATAGAATGAATTCCTTTTTATCATTTTGGAACCGCAAAAACCCACAGAGATATCTAAAGCCACATAGGATTTGAAAGCTTAATTTAATTTCTGTTCATATAAACTCTTTGCTGGAAAATGCGTTCCAAGGATCAGAGTGCTTGGGGAAGAAAGGAAGGCTAGGACAGCAAAAGAAAATGTACTGAGATTCGTTATTAGCAGAAACCAAAACTTTAAGGTTTCCATCAGAGAGTATGTTGCAAGATGAAATGAGCTTTAGCCATATCAAATGTTTTCAGAAAAATGAGTACAGTAAATATCAGCTTAGTAAAATATGGAAATTACTACTTTTCCCAGTTAAGATTTGACTGTAGTGTGAAGCAGAGTAGACTGGTCAAATAAAAATCTTACGTTGCCATTCCACTGGAAAATCTGCCTGTTTTAACTGTATGTCAGACAAGACTGGGAAAAGCCCATATGTGGTATGTCAAGCTTTTGTAAATTGTAAGAAAATTGTTGAATTTGAATGATTAAAATCCATTTTGCACATAATTTTCCATTTTTCTACTTTGCAAGATAGACTACATCTGTTCTTGATACTGGAAAGAGTCATTAACCCTATGGAAATGCATTAAGAGATTTATTCATGACTTCTGTGTTTTTTCTTTGTTGTTTATAATCCACAGTCAAATGATATAGAAAGAAACTTGCTAGTGTAAGTTTATATGGTTTTCACAAAGCCATGCCAGCAGTTCTGATACATGGGTTTCACGCATCCTTAGTTTTACCTGATGTTGCAACCTTGCCTGTAATTAAGTGTAGACTAGGGATTTGTCAGCATGATTAATCATTCCTCATTTACTTATTGATTTCAAAATCACAGCATATAGTAATTCAGCCATGTTGTTCCCAGAAAGTCTTGCACCACCCAGGATGCCTGTGGGGGTCCTTTATATTGCTTGCATCAGTGGAAAAAAAACTTTTACTGAGTGGCAGCACAGTCAGATTATCAGGCAGATGCACTCTGTTATCAATGGATCATGACACCTTAGCATGTTTCAATTTGAATGCCTTCAATAGCTGAAAGCCCGGTCATTTTCTGTGTATAACATGTAATGGTGGAAATCCGTCAAGCTTATGTCAATCAGAATATATATATTCTCATTTTGGAGAGAGTTTTGGATCATTTACATGCAAACACTGCTAAACCTGTCCTTTCTAATCTTAGGCATTTGTATACATGTAATTGTTGTACGGGTCTAGCTGTGTAAACTTCAGACACAATGTCAGCATAGAATAGCACCTGCAAACAGCAGGAAACACAGGGAAAAAAGATAATGAAGGTATCAAGAAAATGGAGTGCTTATGTACTTCTGGGTATGAATTGTGAGTATCATGGTAAGAAGTCTCTTTTAGCAAGGGTGAAGGAAAAGGATGTCAGCTGCAAGTGTGGGTTGGCTACATGAGAGGTGCGTTGATTTTTCTGTAACATAAAGCACCAAACTCTGAAGGTTTGTTTTCTTTGGTTTTGTGCATAGAAGGACATAGGCTCCTGAAAAGTCTAGTTCAGAACAGGAGGATACACGTCTTAGATTTGGGATTGTTATTACTATACAGACAGCTGTTTGACCCAGGTGGCTCCTCCTCATGATTTGGCAGTGTGGCTGACATGTGACCAGGCTGCCCCTTGCCCTGGCCAAAAAGATGACCAGGTTTGTGCTGGAATCCCTACATTTTCTTTGCCTGGTCTGGCCTCACAGCTCTCATGGGTGAGTATATAACAGGACCCACCATACAGAGGGGATTTGTTGCAGTCCAGAGCAGTCTAAGTTGCTAAGTCTAACCTGGTGTCACTGAAGTCCCGTTACATAACTGGGTCAAGGCATGGGTCAGCGAAAGACCTCACCTTGGTTGACTATGCTACATAGGTGTGTCCTGAGTTTCTCTGAAAATTTTCTCAGTTCTGGGCTATTTACAAATGATAGCAGAGACCTGCTCAGACCAAGGAGACTGAAAGGATCTCCTTGGGCCCTTGCTTATGTGAGGTGACTGCCATTAGCTGGTAGGAAAGCTGGTCTTATGTGATTACACACACTGCAGGAATTTATTGCTTTTTTCCCTGCCTTTGGTGCTCTCATGCCCAGTACAGGAATTGACTGTCCAGTGCTGTAGCTTAAAATAATGTACTTTGATGGAGGATATATCCATTAAATGTCTTCCATAAAAGAAACACTTCTTACTCAGAAATGTGTTTATCCCAAGCATTTTCACAGCAAAGACAAAGAGTGTTAAGGTTTACTTTCTGCAGTGGATTACCAACTCAGGACTGAAGACAAACCTTTTTGATTTAAAATCCATTTAATTTTTACAATAATGTAGGAGATATGCACTGTGAAACCTACCCCTGTGCTATTGCATGGCTAGGATTTGTACAGGGATTTACTAATCAATGTCTTCTACTGACACACACAAATGGAAGAACTATTAGATTTTCTTTTAGGGACTGAGCCTATGAATGTCTTGAGTTAAGCTGTGAACTTCTGTGGCTTGTGCTAAAATACTGAGTCCTTCAGCTTGGAGGCAGCAGAAACTCAGTAAGTTACTACATAGTATTGTGGTGGATTGTCACGACAATGCCTTTGGGAAACATGTTACCTAAGGAAACAATTTGCAATTGCAGTTAGTCTATTTACCTTCCATTTTATTTATTTATTTATTTGTTTGTTTGTTTATTTATTTATTTTAAATCCCAATCCCAAACTACTTGTCCCACAGCCACTAACCGCCTGGTGGATCTTCACTATCCTCTTGATTTCAGTCTTCCAGAAAGAAATGAAAAAAAGAAGCTAAGTATACATCACTACTCTGTCAACTTATCTGTGTGTGTTGTGAAAGTGACAACAGCAGTCATATTTGGCAAGTATTTTCCTCTTACGGTGGACAGATGTGATTTGTACTAAATAACTAAGTTTGCAGATTGCTTCAGGATGTGTAAAGTGCTTCACCTAATTGTTGAAATCTCTCTTTTGCTCTTAATTGTTTTTCAAAGTTATGCTCTTTTCCAATGGCAGTCGAAATTAGACAGAAATCTGATTTAGAATTTTCTTTATCTAGTTTCTGTAGAAAAGCATAGACTTCTGGGGAAATTTCAGGATTTTTGGAAGGTTCTAAATCAGGTCAAACATACTCAGAGAACAGTCTTTCCTGTTCTGTTTTCTAATTTTTGCTATTAGTGGCTGTTGAAAACAAATGTGAAAAAAAGCAAGCCATACAAAAGTTAATGGAATTCTTCTAAGCATAAAGTTACATGCTCTGCAATTCAGGGTTTTGGCAGGCATTCAGAATGTTTTGCTTGAACTGTCACATCTATCAGAAGTTAGAGTTAGCTTGGCAAGAGAGTAAGTATTCATCATACTTAAATAGGAAATGTATTAATTTCATAATACACAACTGAAAAAAATGAAGCTACATGTCTTAAGCAGCATGAATCTATAGTCAACATAGCTGAACTCATAGTAAAACTCTTAGGATTCTCAAACTGTTAATCACATTATTAGTGGATGAATAATGCGTTGTATCAAACCAATATAGGAACACATGGACCTGCTTCTCCCCTCATTTTAAATGGATGTTTTCACTGTTGTGAGTGGTGTTATGCTGATAAAAAACATGGTGCAGAGATGAGAAGAAATTCAGGCTATATATTGCCTAAGTGTTTCAATTTACAAAGGTATTAATAGACTTAATAGACAATGTTCTGTAAACTAGGTGGATTTTTTTGCAGGCTATATTTTTAGGATGAAAAGTCCAGTTCCTCAGAACTTTTTGGGTCTTCATTTAACATAAGAATTACATTTTTTTGAAAAGAAGAAATCACTGGAATTTTTTAGACAGGTCTTTCTAATGTCTTAGTATAGCATTCCAATAATTATAAATGTTACAATGTTATAAATTATATTTCATACATAACTATTGAGTACTTTTGATGCTCAGATTCCTGAAAACATCTTCTTCCCTAAAAAAGCAACGGTAATTGGTAAAGTTTCTTGTAGATTTCTGTCCTAGCTGAAGGGCAAATTTAACTCAAGTATACTGTGATTGCAAGATGAGCTCATGCTTTATTAAACATCTGATACTCCACCTGGAAGAAAGGAGGGAAAGAGTGTCAGAATGAGAGAGAGAGGTTATGAATACTCTGTGGAAAAAGAGCTTCAGTCTGCATTGCCACTTTATTAAAGGCTAGAGACTCCACAACAATGAGTGCTGCCAGCATGAGCATGTCTTGAATGCATATTCTCTGGTGTACGATAAATGGCATAAACTCACTGAAGATTTTGCCACAGTCAAGGAATACACAGCGGTGCCCTCCACTGTGGATTCTCCTGTGGCTAATAAGAGCTGAGCTCCTGTCATAAGCCTCAGTTATGTTGATCTGAGTGTCAGTCCACCATGGGATACAAACACATTGGAGACTAGGTATTACTGACTGTGGTGCTCTCCTGGGTAGATTCTTTGATGTTGGAAAAGGTTAAAAAACAGGCCGTGCTCTTTCCCTTGATGATGGCAATATATGTGTCTGTCTTTTCAAGTTATCCAATTTTCCTGAAATTCACAGGGGTTTAATATCTTTGAGAGCCCTACTTCTGCAAATTTTAATTGATATTGGTATCTGGATTGGAAATGTATGAGTAAGAGAAAGTTAGCAGAAAGATAGTATGTGATTGTCTAAGTTTAGGAAATTGGGCTAGTACTCTTCCCTCTTGGTCCTCTCTAACAGGAGAGCAACGGATATGGGAGGGTCTGGAAAGATCACTACAGTGTATGAACTTTACGGTGCCTCAGAAGAAAAGGCACAAAGTGTTTTATGTTTGCTTTTCCTGACCTGTGACTGGAAAGTCTATCTGAAGAGTGCCCTATGACTGATTTAAATAGTTAGCGTAAGCTGGTTGGATTTTTGGTACTGTCACATCAAATACTGTTAGTAATTACATATTGTTTCACACAGTATCTTGACTTTTGCTTGGAAGTGAAAGAAACTTAAGTTTGACACTTGCACCTTGTTCTTCGAGAGGCTGTCATGGTTTAACCCCAGCCAGCAGCTAGGACCATGCAGCCACTTGCTCACTCCCTCTTCCTCCAGAAGGGCAGGGAGAAGAGAGAGAAAAGGAGCGGAAAGGGAAAAGAAAAAAGCTTGTGGGTTGACATAAAGGCAGTTTAATAGAACAATAAGAGAAAAGGAAAATAACAATAATAATAATAATAATTATGACACAAGTCACTCTCACCACTTGGTGAACTGGTACCTTCCTGAGCAGCAATTGTGAATATCTGCGTCCCAGCCAACCCCCACTTATACACTGAGCATTATGTCTATGGTATGGAATATTCCATTAGCCATTCTATTGTTCTGTCTAGGCTCCTTCTCAGCTTCTATGGGAAGCTGAAAAAAGTCCTTGAAAATATAAGCATCACTGGGCAACAACAAAAACATTATGCATTATTAACATTCTTTTCATACCAAATCTGAAACATAGCAACCACTAGAAAGGAAATAACTCTGCTCCAGCTGAAACCAGGACAGAGGCATAACAGGCACTGAGCTTTATTCATAAACTGAATTTCCTTTATTGCATGAAAAGCAAAGTCATAAAATGGTTCCATTTTAACCTTTCATTTTTACACTTTTTCTTAAATTTTTTACCTGTAAGGATGTTTTTTGAATTATTTAACTTCTTCCTGGTGATTAATTTTATTTGTTTGCTTGAGCATAAATAATTATTCCATTTCAATCAAGGAAAGGATAGAAAAATATTTTTAACATACATTTATGGCAGATCTTTTCCTTCAAAAAACACCTGTGCTATTCATTCTGTTAAACACTGATTTGGTTTAGAAATTGCCCCAAAAAGGCAGATATTTCTGTACTTATGTATGAGAAAAATGATTTTGCTTTGACCTCTTTGGGTATTTTGGGAAATGGATATTGAATATGCTTAGTAAATTCTGTCACCAAGCTCAAGAAGTGTGCAGATAAGACTGCTGGGCTCGTGAAGTTTGAAGTTCAGACTCTGTCCTGTAAACTGCCTTGTGAAAAAATAATTTTCATTAACATCTAGCCAGATGCTAATGTTTGTTGATGCATAAAGGCCCCACAGAAGCATAACTAGAGAAAGGCTTTTGTGAATATCTCTTTAAAAGATCATATAAATAAGGACATCAAGCAAAAATTTGTATGAAAGACCATGTACTATAACGTACGTGCATACATATCACAGGATTGGTATCCACAGTGATGGCTTGGAAGTGATATCTGTAGAAGAAAAGTAGTCTGGTCCCTACGGTTCCTAGAACCCTTTGAAGTTTGAAATTCCCAAGAGGGATCCAGTCATGACATCCAGAATGTGAGATAATTTCATAGGCATTCCTGAGATGGTGTAAATAAAGATGAGTATTGCTTTTACCGTCACGAGTCACTGGTAGAGTGGCTGCCTTTGAATCAATGACATCGAGGTAGAAATGCCTTACACTTCATCACTGATTTTCATCTGGTTCCTGTCTTTCACACTCTCCTAAATTCCAGATTATATCCTTTGTGTCATAACATTTACAATAAAGTGAACAACCTTCCCTTTATCTCCTCATTTCCATCCAGTTTCTCCTGTCCATCACCTAATGGATACATGAAAAGCACGTTTGACTGGGAGGACACACAAATACAGGCCTTCCCATAACAATGTAATGTGTTATCTGATGGAGTAATTGACTGCTAGGATTTTGAACACATACATAATTGAACTTCTGAAACTGAGTGAAATCTCATGGTTATTTTTCTCTAACATCGGTGGCACAGCTTGGTAAGTGTATATTCAGTATTTCTAGTAACACAGCAGATGGAAACTTCTCTCACAGAGCTTAAGGGGTACTCTTTCAAACTCCAGCAGAAACATCAGGAGGTTCATATAGACTCATAGATTTTGGTGTCCTAGCTGAAATGATGTAACAAAATTAAAACAATCAAAGGCTGCTGCTGTTGTTATTTTTGCTGCTATTATTTTTTATGTTGAACTAGTAACAGTTATTACTGTTGTCATAAGTACTAGGTTACGATGGTTTCTGTAGGATGAGTTTTACTGTTCAAATGATCAGCAAAATTGATTGAAGATCTATATTTATTTCAACTGCACATATTCAAGCGTTATATGAATTATCATTCTCAGCTGCAGTGTTATTTATTCTGACTTTGCAGCCTGGAGGTATTGTACTCACCCAGCTTCTTTTGTGTAAAGAAATGATTATATTTATTTGATCCTCTCTTCTAAGTAGAGTGCAAAAGTGTAACTTTAGTAAATTAGATTATTAGCAGCAACACATAAATTTTTCCATTTTACATGAGATTTGTAGTACTGGCGGTTTTCATTTGAC
Organism: Burhinus oedicnemus; assembly: GCA_008921705.1. Classification (NCBI taxonomy): domain Eukaryota; kingdom Metazoa; phylum Chordata; class Aves; order Charadriiformes; family Burhinidae; genus Burhinus; species Burhinus oedicnemus. The sequence goes on from VFFE01007194.1 coordinate 1,152,147, forward strand.
AATTACTTATAGCAATTGCTGGTAATTAAATACTACTTCATTTCCTGTACTCAGCAATATATTTAGTTTTATATTTATGGATGACATCTTTCCCTGGAATTATGTTGGTTCTGTAATTAAAATTAATAAATATTGGTGGCAGTTACTTGATAAATTGTAAGTAATTCTTAGGAAACATAAGGAAAAAATAAGTGATTTATATTACGTAGTAACAAATTCATCATTACACATATATAGTGTGCCAGGTCACAATTAATAGCTGCTTAGGTTTTAAAACTTCCAAAGGCTGACTGGTCTCTGCAATTTAACTGCACCACTTCCGTCTCTGTAACACTGCACCCAACCCAGCAGGGCTTTGCAAGGCATCTGTTTTTGCAAATGTTGTTTTTTGGATGATAGTTTATGTCCAGACCCAGTATCTTAGCAACTTGTAGTTATTAAAGATCCTAATACTGCTTGAGGGATAAGTGTCTTAATTATTGTTTCAGATATCTCATTTTGGCCCCCCTGAACTTCCATCCATGGCTGGCTGGAATCTCCTTGCTCCCTTGTGAAGCTGCACCATGGAGCAGCTGTTGCTCTCCACAGGGTGCTGAACCATTCATTCTTCAAAATCTTCTCTAAGATTTGCCAGAACAAAGCAGTTTGCTAAATGTGTCTGGCTTGACCACTTTCCAGAAAGCAAACAAATGATCTTGTTTTATACAGGGAAATTAGATTCTAATCTAGAAACGCTGAGGGTGAAATTCTACTGAGAAACTCTGTTGTAGGAGCTCAGGTGAATACTGTGTGCCTTAGACCTGTTTCTCCAGCGAAGGAAGGGAATGGGTGACCTTTACCCAAATACTTGAGTGAATCACTAGAGTTTTGATAAGCTTATTTCTGAGTATGGGGTTTTAATTGCAAGCAGATGCAGTATGGGGCTGATCCAGTTGGACTGTCACAGCAAAAAAGCCTATTGTCTATCTTTAGATTTGCAAAGCATGCATTTCTTTGTGGAATTCCTAACGGCTTGTGTTCATTACTACATAAGAACATGAATGTGATCTGTTTTGTCACCCTTCGGTGGGTTGACCTTGGCTGGATGCCAAGTGCCCACCAAGCTGCTCTGTAACTCCCCCTCCTCAACTGGACAGGGGAGACAAAGCATGATGAAAGGCTCGTGGGTCAAGATAAGGAAAGGGAGGTCACTCAACAATTAGTGTCATAGGCAAAACAGACTCGACTAGGGGAAACGAATTTTAATTTATTGCCAATCAAATCAGCGTAGGATAATGAGAAATAAAACCAAATCTTAAAACACTTTCCCCCAACTCCTCCAGTCTTTGCGGGCTCAACTTTACTCACGATTTCTCTACCTCCTCCCCCTGAGCAGCGCAGGAGGACAAGGAATGGAGGTTGCAGTCAGTTCATCACACGTCTCTGCTGATCCCTCCTCCTCACACTCTTCCCCTGCTCCAGCATGGGGTCCCTCCCACAGGAAACAGTCCTCCACAAACTTCTCCAGTGTGGGTCCACCATGAGATCACAAGTCCTGCCAGCAAACCTGCTCTAGCAAAGGCTCCTCTCTCCATGGGTCCACAGGTCCTGCCAGGAGCATGCTCTAGCGCAGTCTCTTCATGGGGTCACAGCCTCCTTTGGGCACATCCAGCTGCTCCAGTGTGGAGTCCTCCACGGACTGCAGGTGGATATCTGCTCCACTGTTAACCTCCATGGGCTGCAGGAGGACAGCCTGCCTCACCATGGTCTTCACCACTGGCTGCAGGGGAATGGCTGCTCTGATGCCTGGAACATCTCCTCACCCTCCTTCTTCACTGACCTTAGTGGCTGCAGACTTGTTTCTCTCACATATTCTCACTCCTTTTTCGGCTGCTGTTGTGCAGCACTTTTTTCCCATTCTTAAATATGTTATCACAGAGGCGCTACCACCATCACTGATGGGCTCAGCTTTGGCCAGTGGTGGGTCTGTCTTGGAGCTGGCTGGCACTGGCTCTATCGGACATGGGGGAAGCTTCTGGCAACTTCTCACGGAAGCCACCCTTGTAGCCTCCCCACTACCAAAACCTTGCCATGCAAACCCAATACATACCCTCTTCATTCCTGATGCATATGGTTCAAGTAGTCAAGAAACAGGCAAGGTTATGACAAACAGACTTAGCTCTCTTTTGATTTTTTATGACCAGGGTAATTTTGTAGCCCAGTCTGTTGGGTGATGGCTGTGTCTAGTGAATTTGAGTTTTGGAGGGGATCTTTTTAGACGAAAATTTCTTTTTTCTCCATACTGTGCTATGCAACTAAGTGTACTGCTGGTACAAGCAAAATTATTTATCTCCTGCTGGAACAGAACTGAACTGAAAACAGGCAACTGCCCAGAGCACCCCACTTGCAATGTGGATGCAAGGTTAGCAGTTAAGCCTATATGCTTGCATGGTATGCACAGAGGACTGGATACTGGTCCAAACTTAGTTGCTGGTTAGGAGGCTCTGTAAACATGCAGTCCTGGAAGTGTTGCAGACTGCAGCAAATCAAGTCACAGTCCTTCCCTCCTTGTGCCATACATCAGTCAATAATGCAGGCACACCCTATATAAACTCTGTGGCCAAAGGGCAAAGGCTGTACCTAAAACTGTTAAGCCTTGTATCTCTCCTCTGTGGTTTGCCTTTTTGGGATGGATAGTGCCTGCATTGATTGTTTTGTAGTTTTCTTTGTTAAGTTCCTTTAATAACAGTGGGTCATGAAAGGAAAAAAGGGAGTTTTCTCGTCAAATATTATTTAACCTCTTCAGGAAGAGAAGATTTTGGAGAACACTGGATGCAGTAGAAAAAGGAAATGAGAAAGTCAGAGCTGGAGCTAAAAGCCTACAACTCAAACACAGAGTGGGAGAAACAACCAAATGCAGCAAGGAGCGGTTTAGGCTGCAGGAGAGGTAGGACAAACCCATGCATCAATGTAGGACTTGATTCAACTTGAAGTGGCTGAGCTGGAAAGAAAGGCTATTCTGCTTTACTGTCTCCTGTAATCTTTCTCGTAAGGTTAGATTTCTAGTTTTTATTCAAATACATCATTGCTTTTTGGCTTTGAAGACCTTCAGCCTCTTAAGAGACTCATTTAAGATTGTGGCTAAGCACATCTACCTCAAAGCTCTGAGGACACCTAAACATATCCTCCTAGAAAAGCGTATTAGAACTTTACAGTTATGGTGTTGCTTTTTGCCATAGATGCTGTGTTTTGCAGTCCAGTTATTGATTTGTAAAGCTGAGAATTGATGGTGTGTTACAGGATTAATCTGTTGTGTGTTTGCTATTTTGGGGACACATAGATTTATTAAGTCTGTGTATTTCTTGCTGAGAAGCAGCTGGAAAAAAAGGTACCAGACATAAATGTGAACTGTTTCTAGGTGTAAAAAAAAGAAGTAAAACTGCAAAAATGGTAGTAATTATTGGTGCTATAGGAAATTAATAATATACTTTAATGTCAGGCCTGGTATGGCTACTGTGGCAAGATGGCTGTTTTGCTGTCTGTCCCTTCTTGACTTTCTCTCTTATACTTCCAGTTCTTTAAATTTCTAGCCCAGCCACTGGTGCACAGTAGCTATCTTGTGTGAGCTCGGGGAAAAGAAGAAATGAAGCAACTCAGACTGGCACCAGGCCAAACTATCTGCCGTTTGGCTTTTCACCAGGCGAATCAGCATGCAAATAACATCCCTTCATTTTTGCCAATGTAGATTACTGAAGAAAATGAAACATCCTGTCTTTATTTTAGATTTTAAAAAGGCAAATTAATTTTATTAGTTAAATTATTCTAAGGTTGGAGGGAAGCAGGGCTGGACCTTGGCTCCGGGGCTGTCCTGTCATTCATTACAGTGCGAAGTCTAAGTCTTGCTACCAACTTGTCCCTAAACTCCACTGAAAGCTAAAGTAATAAAACAAACTTATCATTTGAAATTTAGTGACACGACTCCAAAGAATTGAAGAGGGAGAGCAGGAGGAACAGGAGCAGCTGCTTCTGTCTTATGAGATTGTTCTCAAGAGGAAGCTTTTTCTGTAGTGAGCTGCACGCTGGAACAGACGCAAACAGTAGCAAGGGCATTAGTAGCTATTATTATAGGGAGAGGGTTGGAAATTTTGTTGGGACCCAGCCTTCTATATAATAATTGCATCTTTTTTTCCAGAGCTGTTAGATACTTGGAAGTCTCTAATCTAAGAGGGGATTAGGGGATTAGTGAACTCGACTTCATTAATTTTGGGCAAATGTCGCCTTTTCTTTTTCTCTTTGTCTGGTGATAGTGATGCAATTGCTGTAAACATTAAGCAATACCCATATGCCACAATGTGTGATATTCATCCAACTCCTATCAAACTGGCTTGAGCATTGGAGCCAAATAGTCACACTAATTTGGTCCTTTACCTGAGCTAGGCTGTGTTTCAGATCTTGCTAGTCCCTTGCTAGTGCAGTTGTTATGCCCTAAGGAGTTATACTAAGTCATTCACCCTGGATATTCTGACCATGCTGTTGCTATGTTCTTACAGTCTACCATCTTTCCTGTTATAAATTACAGAGTAAATCCTCCATCCTAAATTAAGCCTTCTGTCTCCTTTATGCTTCACACTTAATCTCTTTCTCTTGACACTATTAGGTAAGCAAAAAAATCCCCCAAAACACATTTCCATAACTTTCTGTTGCATCTGATCTTTCAGTTAAGTCTTTTTTGGTTTATTTATTTTTATTTTTTTCTAAATTTTAGTGAGCTTATTTAAGTGAAGATACTGTAGTTCAACCTATAGTACTTTATAGGATGGGAGTCTGAAGACCTCGATACTATTCCTGTTATTCAGCTTTACAAGTAACCTTTGCCAGGTCAGCCAGTCTACCTTTCACAAAAGCATCCACTAATTTGGGATAGATACAAGGTTCTGAAATCTTCAACCTGATGCATTTGCAACATGATTTTCTTGTTGATGTGCACCTGCAGCTACCAGCCATTCTAACTGAAGTTGCAGATGCTTGGAGCCTCTGTAAAATAAAATCCCTTGTTTTTTCTCAGAACCCTCAAATGAGCCAACTCTTAAAATTTTGGCTTAAACTCTCTACGTATTCATTTCCCAAATAGAAAATTAGGATAATGATCCCTATCTTTTGTAAAGAGCTTTAGCTGTGCAGCTGAGACATACTATATAAATGCTAAGTAATAGCATTGTTATAGGTGTGGAGTCAAACAGTTCTCCATGCTTTTCAACTCCTTTTGTCACAATGTTGTACTAGCAGATTATCATCTTTCTGGACAGCTGGTAGGGCTTTGTTGCATCCGCCTTTTTTCTTTTTTTTTTATGCATTCTACCAAGCACAGAGAATCCCAGCCATGGCAATCCTTCCTCTATCTAGTCTGTCACTGCTTCTCTCTTTGGAAGACAAAATAGATCTTGTTTGTTGTTTTTACTGTTGCTACAGCCCACCCCTTGAGATCTGCACGGCGATAACTTAAGGTTAGATATGGCCCATGTTATCCAATAATAGTGCCTGCAACTTTCCAAGCTGGAGTTTGGATACCAAAAAAATAAAAATATGATCAACTGTCTCAAGAAGTATTAGCGTGGTCTTAGAGCGGAAAAGAGAGAGGTGGAGTGGTGGAAAATGGGAGTCTCCCTCAGCTGTTTGAATGCAGACTTGAAATACTAGTCACTTTCTTTTTCCAAGAGCTCGTTGCTTTGTCTTGCCTCTAAATAACAGTGATGTTTCACTGTCAGTCTAAGTTATTTCCCACTCTTTCCCCTCTCCTGATGCTCTGCCCTGGTATTATCACTGGTGTTACATATCCCCTTTGATTTCCAGACAGAGGCAATTACTTTGCAATCAGCATGGAACACAGTTTCAGCAGAGCTTGTTGTAAGTGGGGTGGATGTTGGCCCTCCACAAATGCTTATAGTTTGAAAGAACACAGTTTCCTCTTTGTGGGGAGCAACATTAGCTTTACCCTTTTCCAGTATGGACACACTTCCTTAGAAGTATATTAGGTTTACCATTCCTTTGTATTGTTTTTACTTTCTTAATGCTAAAGTAGAAAAGTGCAAGGTTACGCTTATAAAAATAGACAACTATGTTTCAGACATTCTTCCTTTTACAAGCATGTAAATCTGGAGTAAAGTAGCTATGTTTGTGTAAGAACTGCAGTAAAACTCTGTTCCAGTAGATCCTGGTTCAAGTCTTCATGCAACTGAATAGACTGTTCTGCCTATCCTGAATCCTACACTAATGCTTAGATGCTAATCAACTGGAGTTGAACATTCATTACAAATAATAACAATGATACCAGAATAAGTCACATGTAGAATAACACAGTTTATAGAAGGCAACCTGTTTTGTTTTAGCAAGTAATTGAATGAGCAATAACTTTTTAGATTCATTTTGTGAACGTCTGGTTTTGGCTTCTTACTGTTTCCTCTACATGATGTATGCCTATATAACTTACCTCTGACATCACTTGCTTGGGCTTTCCTATTAGACAACTGAAGTCTTTTAAATGGTGACTAGCAAGTAGTTGTTCTGTTACAGGTGGTGGAGAACAACTGATGCCACAAGAGCTGAAAAGGGCATCAACATGGTGACACCAGGATTCTTGATCTCTCTTTCTGGGTTGTCCCCTACTGGCCAGGAAAATCACCCTGACCACCACTACTCTGGTCCTCCTAAACATGGAAGTGGATTGATTTTCAGGTTATAGCCAGAGAAGTGGGTTTGGTTTATTGTCTTCCCCCGGCTGCAATGACCAAGCTCAGTGCTTCTGACAAGTAAACCCACTCGCATGATTTGCATGCCTTATTCTCCCTTTTGCTTTTTCTTTGATCTCCTTGGACCTCCCTTGTACCTTCCTTTCCCACACTAGTCTCCTTCCAAGTAAACAATCCCTAATTATTCTTCTCAATTAGTCACAGTTCAGATACATCTTTATCCAAATTTGGTATTTCTGATACCGTTACCCAGGCACCCTTAGTTTTATATGTTATTACTCATATAGTTACACTGGTGCTGCTGATCTTTCAAGATAGCACCCACTAGAAAATCTGCAGTGCTCCCCTCCAGATACCTCTAGAGTTTGGCAGGTTAACTTCCTGTTAACCACCTGCGAGATCTTGCTGTCCTTCATGGCACTGTCTGTAACTTTTGTCAGCTTCTCACACTGCTACCTGTTATGTTCAGCATTTTCTTATGTCACACCCCATAGTTTTTGGTGTTCTTTTCAGTCAGTGCAATCTCATGCCAGGTCCTGATCAAAGGGCTACTCACTTGCCTGCAGCTCGAACATATTCTAACATGAATTCTTGGTCTTCAAAAAGATACTGTGACAATGGTGGTAATGAAGCTATCATTCTAGGGAGTATTTATGCTGGATTCACAAGTATCTTTGGCAATATCAAACATTTATCAAAATGCTTATACAATAAAAAGTCTCACAAAATGAATTTAGCCCATTAGTGACAAATATTTTGAAAAATATTCTGCAGGCCATTCAAATCTCCATTCCCGTGGGAATATTTCCACTATAATTAGACTGTATAACACAGCTAGTCATTCTAACTCTTAGGATAGTATTAAACCACTTTGAAACTATTATTAAGAAGCACTTTGCTATGTTTAAACATTTATTTTTGTTGTAGGCTCCAGTGCTGCAAACAGATAGACTTATTCATAGGCTTTTGGCATTGTTCTTAGTTGAAATGTCTGAAAAACCTCATGCAGATGAAGAGATCAATTATTATAAGTATCATATGAGGTATAGTCTTTTACTAACATTTCTATAGGTGGCGAATTTTCCAATACCATGTTGAAAGGCTGTTGGCAGAACTTTATCTTATAATACCTGTAAAATCCACATCAAGTGTTATTGCCTTAATAAACATTATTCAGTTGCCTAAATGTAGGTGTCTGTGGACATTTCAGATGCATTAGAGTGTGCCACTGGTTACAGCTGGCTCTTCAGAATGCTGTGGGTCTGCCATAGATGACAAACCGTATCTTGCAGACCAATGTGGATGCCCCAGACACCTTAAACGACATACATTTTGCTAAGCATATGTTCCTGTTATCTTTGCACAGCCATGTGTATACAGGGGTCTATGATTCCTGTAGGCTTTCTCACTCATGGATGTTCATATGTTTACAATCCATGTATACATAGACACAGTTGTATTTAATCCCTTCTTTAAAAAGGGATTTTTTAAAATGTTATAATATAACTCCTGTGGGGCTTCTCATATATGTAAGTTTTTGGTGATTAAAATATTGAGTATGCCTTCATAAAACTTCAGTTTTATATAACTTTATTGTGAAATATTAAGAATTCTTCTATACCTACATGCTCTTATGCAATTTCCTTATAAATAGCTCTGAATGAATTTAAACATCACAGAAAGGCATATTTGTGAGATTCTGCTATAACATGAGTTAATAACATGCAAGCTTTCATCTCTTCTTTTCCGTGTCATTCAGATTTGGCCTATATAGCTGCTAATTTTCCCTTGACCACTGACTGTCATTTCTGTCAGCTAGATATGTTTTCTGATGTGCACAAATAGCTATTAGCATGGAGGTCAGCAAACTCACCTCCACTTACATGACCTGAGTCAGAAATTTAGCAATTGGTCTCTACAAATCACAGCTTTGTGCCCCAGCTCATCCTACAGTCTGACAAAACCTTCTGATTACAAATATACTCCCACATAACAATCATTATGTAATTATCACACAACAATGTAAAGGACAGAAAGAACCTTTGTATTTCTCCCGGGTTTTGACTCATCTGTTTATTTCTACTTTTATGTTTGGAAGGGGTTTTGGAGCTGCTGTTCTCCCTTTTGTGACATTTCATTTCCAGCAAGTTCTTCCTATGTGTGTTGCCATGGAAGACCTCCAGTGCCCTTTGTGATCATGTGTGGATCATTTGTCTGAGGGCATGGCTGCAGGTGGAATACCTGGTTAAAGGTGTTGAAAATGCAACAGAGCACTGTGATATCGATTAGTGCTTTATCCAACTTCTGAAATAAGAAATCTATTACCTCTGATTGAGAGACCTATGATACAATTTTTATCGTATAAAACCAGTGTGTCATCTCCAAGAGTGCAAACAGTCCTTTTGAGAAGCAGGTACAGGAATGGTTTGCATGAAAATAAATTTATCCATAGTGAAATATACTGATTGGACACCCAGACGTACAGTGTGCACAATTCACATACATGTCTCAGCCCCTGATATGGTGGAAGCATTGCCTCTTATGCCTACAGCATAATATAATTTTCAGGGCTGTTCATCCCTCATATTTCTGCAAATTTTTGCAGTGGAGATACAGCTGTTCAAAACCAGACTGAGATCCACTGGCTCATTTAGAGTCTACTGAATAGTATTCAGATGGTAACACATTTCAATCTTTAGTGTTGCATTTGAAGTGCAAATACTCACAGTAAGGGATATGAACTAATTTCCAGCTTTTTCAGCTATCTGTTTCCATCAGCTTTATGTTCCTGATATCAAAATTACAGGTATGCATTAATGTTTTGATCTGGTTTAGACGTAACAGTCTGGTTTTATTTCCATTTCCTTAGTACACTTGCAAAGTGATATTAATATTTACAAATTAAGTAATCTTCTAGAACTGGTCAGCAGTGTTAAGTATACCTTAGACAGCAGTTATCAGATTTAGTGCGTTAATGAGATTAGCGCATGTTCTGCTGCTGCTTAAACTTCATATTGATTAGAACATCTGTGGAAGGTAAATTCAGTTTTTTGCTGTTACTAGATATATTACTCTTAAGAAGACATCAGTGTAGTGACTGATTAGCTACGTCCAAGTCACTCCTTATTTTAAGAAACAATCAACAGCATGTGCAGTTAAATCACAACATCCTGGTCTGACTCTTAAATGTGAATCATATGATACTTTCAGCCAAAAGATCTCTAAAACAGGGTTGTGGGAAAAGAGGGTTAGAGAAAATTTTCATTGTCTCACTGATTCACAAACATCCACAGTTCCAGCAGTATTAATTTGATTTTATGCTGAAATGCACACTTTCTACATGCTTCTGCTAACAGGTTTCAGTTTTTTAATTTATTTGTTTATAGTCTTTCCATTAAACTTTGGTTTGTAAACTACCCTTAATTAGAACTTTTTGTCCAGAGCTTTGCATACTATTTCTTAATTAGGCCAAACATCCTTTATACATAATTTTATAGTGAGGAATTTTAGAGACAGTACTGAATATTCTCCAGAACTTAGTTTTACTTGGATAGGGCTCTACTTACCACTGGTCCCTAGCTAAGGTATACTGTTACTTATGTCAGCTACATTGTCAAAGTGATTTCATACACTAAAAGAAAGCTTCATTAAGTACTAAACCTGCTAAATTATGACACAGATGTCCCCCAAAAGAACTTGCCAAGCTATGTGGATAGCCATCTATGTCTGTATGTATGAGTCTATGGACATAACAGGATATTCATTCATTAGTAGTCTTTTGACCATTCATTTTCTTAATGTAGTTGTATTTTTCAGCAAGTATGATATTGCATTTTGCCCTATAATCCACACGTTAGGATGACTATAGTTAACAGTAATACCTTCAATACAACACAATATTTCTAGGGGTTAACCATTTTTTCTCCATAAAACTATGAATAGTATGATGTGTTTGTCATGGTTCATGTTGCTCTGTGCCAATGATCCTTCAGCATATCTTCTGTGAATATGTGTTTGCATACAGGTGCCCTTCCCTTCCCTTCCCTTCCCTTCCCTTCCCTTCCCTTCCCTTCCCTTCCCTTCCCTTCCC
>VFFE01007194.1:1162981-1236146 GCA_008921705.1 Burhinus oedicnemus
CCTCTACACAGAAAAGAAGTACCTGAAACTAAAAATGAAGATCAGTCTGTATTATGGGTGGAGAGCTGCAGTTATACCTACACAAAAAATTGAAAGAGATACATGAAGCACAAGAAGCTGTGAGAACACCTTAAAATCCTTAAGTTTTATAACAAATATGCATTTGAGGAAGTTTGTACTTTTTGAAATTGGTTATTGAATCCCTGATATCCCTATGAGCAAGGGTATCTTAGCAGTTACTGCTATCCCTAGTAGAGGACTGTTTCTTAAATGCCCTGTATATGTTAAGGTCGTCTTCTGGCAGCATTGTATTTTATCTAAACTAGTTTTCCACTTCATAATTTACCAATTCTTCTTCTTCATTTTTATTAGTTCTCCCGTCCTTCATACCACACTCAGGCACTTATCCTAGCTGAAACTGAGGAAAGCTGTTAGTTTAGGTTTTGAAGCTTGTCTAAATTACCCTTAATTTTAACCTCTTCTTACTTGAATGTTCTATGCCTTCTCTAAAAACAACCTTTTTCTGTTTTAGTCTCCTTCTTAGATTGTGTCAGCTTGACTTTTAGCTATTCCCTGTGCTTTCTGATGACTAAAATGTAGTGTTTCTTTGTTGAACAATCCTTTATGTCAATCTTTATAGTCATTCTACTTGCATTTAATATCCTTTTTGAAGTGATTATTTAGCTAATTAGGTCTGAAAACCCGCCACAGTAGTTTTTCCCCTTGGCTGGGGTATAAATTTTAGATTTTTTTTGTACTTTTGTCAGTGCAGCTGTCTTTACCAACCAGTACTCTTAATTTCTCATAATCTATCCTTTTGAAATTGAGAACCTTAGGGCACAGTCATACATTCATTTTTGAAATAGATGTAGCAATTTAAGATGTCATTTCCCTATGGCTATTCATTAATACCCTTCAGTTGTTTGAAATTGTTGGAGCCTCAGCTATGGGGACTGATAACTGATGACATGAGCATTTCTAGTCCATTTCAGAGCAAAGTGGAACAGGTTTGGTTAAAGTACCCTTAGCAGCACTTTACATGAGTCTGTTTTACTTTGTACTGAAATGCACTTCCACAATGAATTATTGTCTCTCAGGTGAAAGTATGGTTACAAATTGCTGGAGAGTAGTAATAACGCATTAGGGTGAACATTACCAAACTGGAGGAACTTTGGAAAGCCACCTCCTCCAGCCTCCCTCTGCATATGGGACGGTAGCTCACCCAAGATCAAGTCAGTCACAACTGTATCTTGCCAAGGCTGGAAAACATTCAAATAAGGAGGTTTTATGACAGTATGTGGCTGTCTGTTTCATTTCAGACACATTTATGCTTAACATTACATATCAATGAAACGATATGAGTTTAAGAAATTATAATTACAATGGTAATCCATGACAATCTTTGTGACCAGGTCTTGTGTAGCTGCTTACTCACTTTAAAACCAAAGTCTCTGTACAGACTCTCTAGATTATGATAGATAAAAGTGACCACCTGCAATGTCAGCATTTGATAGGTATTGTAAGAGTCTCCTTCAGCATGGAAATTTTCCAAATCTTCATCTCCTTTTCAGAGTGATTTTGACAGGATAAGTGAAATTTTTTTTTCTCTTAGCTTTCCAGGAAATATAACTGATTTCTTTCTCCATGGAAGTCCAAATTTTAGGTAGGAAGCCAAGGCCAGGATTGGAGAAAAATGTTCCACCAGTTCAACATACACAGGACTTTCCCAGGAACACCTTCTAGCTTCGGAAACACTTAAAACAGGAATTGCAAACTGAAACTGATTAACGTTAAAACACTAGAAACCATATAAGAATCAGATTTAGAGAAGTAAAAAAACCCACTGTTCTACACACTTTCCCAAGAAATTAAAGACAGAAAGATGTATCTGCTTTAGCCATGTACATTTTGTTACGTACATTTTTTTTCCAAAGCTGAAAGGCAGGATTATAACCAAAGGACACATAACAGAGTGTCATGAAATACCGTTCCTCACAACAATAAGACAAGGGATGAGCAGGCAGGGAAATTTGGAGCTCTTACCAAGGATGAAAAGAATGTAATGAAAATGAACTGCATTGTAATTTGTTGTTTTGGACAGACTATGTACCTATTTGTGCTATAGAATGGATTCAGATTTTTAAAATTCTCTATGTAAGCATCCTCATGCTTCCATAATGTTTAAATACAGGCATTTTTGCTCTGTTAATTTTAGAAATGCACATTGAAATGCTCAGAGAACTACAGTTTCCTACATTGAAGTCAGTGGAAGCAGAATATTTTGCAATGGACAAAAATATTCGCTGTTCTCTCTGTTCTTTTATTGGCTTGCATCAGTTTCCTGTCCTCTTATGGGAAAGCAGAAACAATAGCCCCATGTTCCATGCAACTAACTGAAACGCCTGGAACAGATGGAGGCACCATTATGTGAACGACTCAGCAGCCAAAATTTGTTTGCATAATCTGTTCAGGATATGCCCATGGATGGTTAATATCTATTTATAATCACTCATGAATCTTTCCCAACTTATGTATATATAATTGGGGTGGATTCATGAATGATTTATGAACAAAGAAGTGAACTGCACTTGTCAGATGAATTATCTACAGTAGGTAATTTGACCTAGCCATAAAGGTCTCATATTTTAAGTTTATGTTATTTGTGTCCACTTGTGTGATGGAATTTTTAATAAATACATATTCAAAAAAGTAGTTTATTAATGTTTTTTCTTCAAGCCGTATTGATTCATATTATGCTACATATGTAAAATATTCTTCAAAACAATGAGCTAAATTGGAATGACATTTACTCTATGGAAATTCTAAACAAACCAGTCAGAGAAAGGTTTTTCTGTAATAGAATCTTTTCATTCAGATGATGAGAATTTAAAAAATACTGCAGCATGAAAACAGTTAAAAGTATCACTAAATGTCCATCAGATTCTCTGAACAGGTCATTGCCAAGCTACTGAATTTCTTGGTTGGTTACACATCCTCATTTTCATTTCAAGATGCCACAGAAAGCATTCACTGCTGGGCAGCAATTAGTACTTAATCAGGTCTTATGGCTGAAATATTTGTCAGCAGCAATGGAGAGGAATCATGTGCTTCATTTCTGAAGTTCAGCACTGTCCTCTACGTAAAGCAATGCTCATTAGCATTCAGGAACATTGCATGGACAGCCTTTCCAGCACTTTATCTCAGATGGCTCTTTTTATCACTAGGAATGATTAGTGTCCTTACAAAGAGGCTCTTCAGAAATTTTTCTCAAATATAAATTCCCTGTTATTGTTTATGGAACATTTGTTTCTAGTTTGTTTATCTGTAGATAGGATTTTTAGATTTTAAAAAAATCACAATATTCTTCCTTTTTTTGATAACTCATTTTACTTTGAGATGGAACTGTGCCTCTGGGATCTAAAACAGCTTCCTGTGTGACTCAGAAATGCACACAGAGTGACTGAATATTAAACACCAGTCCATTTTCCCTTGCTACCATGAAAAAAAAGATTGATATTTTCTCCATTTCTGTGGAACAGGGAAAGGAAGCTAAGTGTAGAATAGAATTAACAAAATAAAATCATAGAATCACAGAATCATAGAATGGTTTGGGTTGGAAGGGACGTTAAAGATCATCTAGTTCCAATCCCCCTGCCATGGGCAGGGACACCTTCCACTAGACCAGGTTGCCCAAAGCCCATCCAACCTGGCCTTGAACACTTCCAGGGATGGGGCCTTCACGACTTCTCTGGGCAACCTGTCCCAGGGTCTCACCAATCTCAAAGTAAAGAGTTTCTTCCTAATATCTAACCTAAATCTACCCTCTTTGAGTTTAAAACTGTTACCCCTCATCCTCTCACTACACTCCCTGATAAATAGTCCCTCCCCATCTTTCCTGTAGGACTTCCTTTAAGTACTGGAAGGCTTCTATGAGGTCTCCTCGGAGCCTTGTCTTCTCCAGGCTGAACAACCCCAGCTCTCTCAGCCCGTCTTCATAGTAGAGGTGCTCTAACACTCTGATCATCTTCATGGCCCTCCTCTGGACCCAATCCAACAGCCCTACCCCCTAGAATATGCCCTAGCCCCATTTTTCCATGAGACACAAGGAGCAGTTTCAGAGAGAGGGAAGAAAGAATCAAGCAAACAGTTGTGTTGCAGAAACTCAGATGGTGCTTGCACTTGTTTCTTGTGTTATAGATGTTAACAGCAATAGGTGAGTAAAACAACTGAAATGCACAGCTGCTTTATTCCACATCTTTGCTGATTCTGACTGTATTACAGAGCTCCAGCAGCTGGTCTGTGCTCACAAAGATCATTTTATTAGATATTTCTAATTTCTACTGACGGTGCATCAGTAGATTTTGAATTCCCACAAGTCTTCAGAGAAGAAAAAGAGGTGAACGTAATCCTTTCTTTACTTATCTGTGAGACTAAAGAGTATTACTACATTTTATATTTACATTATTCTTTACAAGAATTCTATGTCCTCACAGTTCAATTAGTATATGACAATACTTTAAAAAGTGAGAATAGATCAAAATGTAGAGCAAGTTTATTATTTTTTTCAGATGTCAAAAATACTTACTTAATAACTTCTTTGATTTCTGTCTTTGTTGGAATTCAGGGTGCACCATAAAGATCAGCAAGCATAGCTTGTTTATGGAAAGGGCTTGCCTAGTTTTAAAGTAGTCCAGATAATTACATGCACTGGAAACACTCATGTCAATGGGTCAGCTCTGGTTTGAATTTTTTGACTTACTATCCTCAGTAGCTGTCCTTGCAGAAGAGAACTGGTAATCTTTTAACTATCAGAAATTTCCAAATATTCACAGTCCTTGCCTGAGCTCTTACTAAAGTAACTGTCCAACATCTGGGAAACCTACTATTCTGGAAAGAGTGGTTGCAGCTGAATTATTGTATGTGAAACCCATGGTTTCACAGACTGCACTGGAGAGAGCAAAAACCCCTTGTAAATCCTATGGAGGACTGTGGGTTAGGTGACAGTGAGACCCTAAAGTGTGAGGATTCAAAATTCTGACACTGGGCTTGTGTAACTCCAGTGTTTCTATACCTGTCTTGAATAAATTTTGCTTCTTACATTAATTAGGAGGCTACTTGAAGAGATTTGACATCATAGTAAGAAAATGTGAGACTGGAAAGACAAACTATAAGCAAGACCAAATCTTTGAAGGAAGCTCCATTGATGTTTGAACTGTCACCAGAGTCCCCAGTAAGAGCTAAGTTTCACTGTAGAAAAATCTAAAGGATTTTGCTTTGTCAGCATAAAACTGTCTCATCAGGTTTGAATTTGGTCCCTCATTGGGCAGCGCTGTGTTGATTGTATGGGGACAGAAGGAGTGTTTGTATCCAGAGGATCTGATGACTGTATTGTTCAGTTTAATGCTGTCCTGCTCTTTTCCACCCAGCAATGAATTACTCATTCTTTCTCAGAGTCACCTGTACCAGTTTCAGAATTACTTAGTGGTGGATGCTGAAGGAAATAAGAAGCAGGGTAACAGAAATGCCAAAAACTTCAGTAGTCAATATTAAAATTTTAGAAAAATGCACAGAAGAAAGTGTTTCTCCATTTTGGGGTAGATTTTAATTTTTTTTTTTTTTTTTAATGGAGAGTTAAAACTTTAAAGTTTTTTAATCACTGTTTTAAGCAGAAAATTGAAGAATGGCAAAGTGGCAAATTTACCACACAGAAACACAAGATTAAAAAAAAAAATTCTTAGATCACTGAAGCCACCCCCCTGCTACCATATGCAACAGTATCTTGCATTTGTCAAACTTTATTTCTTCTCTGCTGTAGTCATGGTAAATCATTCTGGAGTGTATGCATCAACGTATGATCAGAAGCTGTTTATTTTTTAGCTTAGGATGGGACAACTGAGCCAAAATATGCAAAAAGACACGATTGGTTTCATTTTGCCTCATATTTCCACTGTTATTAGCAGCTGAACGATGCCTTCTGTGGTGTAAAAAAAAGAGTGAAAAAGATCTTTCAATGAATTATAAATACTCCTTTAAAAACAATTTTACTTTTTCAGATTAGAAGGTGGGTTTTTTAGTACATTGCAGAAAGCACTTCTTTGCTTTTTCTTCCTGCAAAATTTATCATGGTTGCATGAAAAACTGACTGTAATAAATGGTCATTGAACATAAAGTCTCTGAAGTCCCATCCATGTAGCATCATTCTAAGGGGAAAGACATCTTATATTACAGAATTTATTATTCTTATAGAGGCTCAGAACACGGACGTTAGAGGCAATATTAAAAGACTTACATTTTTATCACAGTAGATTTTAGGAAGGAATTGCTTGAATACTAAATCCATACTGGTGAGTTCATACTTTCCATATTTGTGTTCCAAATGAAAGTGAATAATCATGGCGGCCCTGTTAATCAAGGTGTCATGGAAATGAAAGGGTTTTTTTTCCTTTAAAATCAATGGCTGTAGTGCTTTAGCTTAAGTGCTACCCATTCAGAGCAGAGTGGAAGAGTTAATTCATTTACCTTGCATTCTGTACTCCTATTTATACATTCCAACTTAATGTTTAAATATAAGACCTGACAATAGGTCTTTGCTAACTGGAGTTCATCTTACAGTCATATAACCTATTGGTTTCTCTCCTGAAGAATTGCTTCCCAGCCAGTTTGTTCCTCTCTAAGGGACTACCACAAACTTCTAATGAATTAAATCTTTGTTTTATGCTGTTTCTCTAAGCTGTCAACATCTTTTGGAGTTGCAATTATCATCTTTCAGTCTTGCTTATTGGCCTTTCAAATACAGAATGTAAGTATATTTACATAGAATATATTACATGTAAATAATTTACATTCTATGTCAATATATTTTCATATGTAATAAGAACATCCTCTCACATTCAATTCATCTGTGAGATAGGAACTATGTGCAAGCCCAAATCAAGCCTCCACAGAATCCCATTAGAGAAGTTTATCCATTGTTTCAGTGAAACATCAATGACTATTCACTGAATGTGGACATATTGAATGTGTTCTTGTGTTAAAAGACTTCCATTATGTTCCTGTTGCTTTAATTTGTTTATGAGAATGTCACAGGAAATAACTTCAGAAACCTTAATAAAATCCATAAAACCTCTTATCCTATCAGTTCACAGGATCACAGCATGGCTGAGGCTGCCCAGTGCCTGTGGAGATTAACCAGTCCAACCCTTGCTCAGAGCAAGGTCAGCCACAGCAAGCTGCACAGAAGCATGTCCAGGTGAGTCTGAATGTGTCCAAGGACAGGCTCCGCAACTTCCCTGGGTAACCTGTGCCAGTGTTTGACCACCTGTGCAGTAAAAGAGTGTCTTAAGCAGAATTTCACGTGTTTCAGCTTGTGCTCACTGGCTCTTGTCTTCTAGTGGGCACCACAGAGAAAAGTCTGGCTCCACCCTCATCAGGTTTTTATATACATGGCTAAGATTCTCCTGAGTCTTCTCCAGGCCAAACTCCCAGCTCTCTCAGAATCTTGTGTAAGAAAAATACCTTCATTTGGCTTTTTTTTTTTTTTAACCTAAACCTACTTCTGTTGTAACTCATCTCAGTGTTGCTTGTTTCATTTGCCTACTAACAGCTTATTTACTCTCGACTGTTTCCAGGTATTCCAATTAAGTTAATTACCTAAGTCCTGTCTCCTTTTAAAGAAACACAGCATATTTGTCTTTTCCTAGTCTTATTCATTCCCTAGGAGATCTCAGAGTGACTCTCTGGTGATTCTATCAGTTTAATAGACCATTTTTAGTCTTCTAAGGTTAAACTAATCTTCTTGATGTTATTTCAAAGTATCTAAGTGTTTTAAATATTCTTTTATCTGGCCCTTTCCTCCCACTGGTTGAGATCTTCTCTTTTTTGCTTACTAACAGCGATTAACAGGAATAATGGGACTAACAATAAATATGTGGTTTTAATTACTTGTGAGTTCTATTATTTTGGAATATGAGGTTAGTAGAGCCATGTTCTGCCAAAGCCGAACACTTAATGAAAAAGGCATACATTAGTAGTAACAATTATTGCTAGTGATAGTACTCTCTCATGCATTTTTTTCTACTTCTCAGAAAGAAAATAAAGGACGAGAGCACTTGGGGAGTACAGTAATGTGCAAGGCACTAATCGAGACCAATTCATCTCTGAACGCTCTGCTGGTGGGGTGCATTTAGCATGGTTATGCTTAGTTGCATTCTTTTGTTCTTTTCTGTAATGAATTTTAAAGGGACCTGATTAAGCCAAAGGGAAAGTAGGAAAAAACTTTTCAAACCAGAGAAGCCCAAAACATATAAAAAATAATCCAAATGGATCATAAATCAATTTCAAGTCCTCTGTGAGGAGTTGCTTGCTAGGAAAAGACTCTAAGGATCTCTCCAAAAGAAGAATTCACTGAGATTGAAAATGGCCTTCCTTGTTCATGGCAGCAGATCGCAAAGCTAGAAACAAGAGGGGCCTTGCTGAATGGCAGAAGCAAAAAGGAGGGATTCTATATATCATCACAGGACTTTGCCCCAGCAGCACAGAAAGGAATATTAAAGGCTTATTTTTAACAATTTGGTAGAAGTGCAAATGCATAATATAACAGTAGTTAATAATTTTCAGAGATGAAATCTCTTCTGTTTCTTATCAGCTGAGTCTTTGTTTGATACAGGCTTTATATGCAAGAAAGCTGAATGAGTTACTGTAGAGAAGGCTGGTAAAATAGGCTTCAGAAACCACAACTTAATTTCTGAATTGCTACACTAAAATGTAGTGCAAACAATAACAGCACCTGGACTTGTTCCAGGTTTGCAGTATCAGTCTTCTAAGGACTTTCTTATATTTTGTGCTTGATGAAGATAGAAGTTCTTTCCATCCTCCAGAGTAAGAAAAAAACATTAAGGAAAACATCTCTTTATTCATTGGAAGAATACAATCTAGTCCTTTCTTCATAAAATGGAACACTTAAGATTTGTTGAATGCTACTTCTCAGGCAGCTCATCATAGAGCTCCTCTCGGAAATGCAATGAGCAATATGACTACCAACTGGCAAACACTCTCCATCCTTTTACCTTCTCCTACTGGACAGAAGTGTGAGTGCAGGGCTACCATGCATTTAGAACCACTTTTTATTTAGAATGCAGCATGGAAAGATTTTTGATTGCCCTTACTTTCCAAAGCAAATTCTTTTTATAGGCTGAAAACCTCCTTATCCCCCTCTGCCATTCCTTCTTGCACCAGCCCATGGACTTTGGTTTCCTCCTTCTCTGTATCAGGTGCTTCAAAGTGGAAACTGCATTATTTGAGGACTTGCTCATTCCAAAAATCTTCATTAAGGCAGACAGGTGAATATAAACAAAGGGACAACACCACCAATCCCACAACAGATCATATAGGAATAGAAAGTTTGGCAATCCACAAAGTGAAATTTTTGATACAATATTGCTTTCCTCTAAAATTTTTACTTGTCTTTTAAAAAATTTCTGGTTTATTTGGAGAGATGCATTTTCACAAAATTAAGTTTTTCCTCTGTTTTTTGAATGTAGTTTGTAATGTTTTATGAGACAAGACTAACCATTCCTAGCCTATCTCAAATGTCACCTAGGTACTGTATTACACTTTCTTAAATATTAAGCATGTTTTTCTCATTGGGATCCCAGAGCTTTTCCATCAATTGTGTGCTGTGTAATAATTGTAACTCTTGAAAGTTACAGGTTTGTTTTTTCAGAGTATGATTTACCAGTAGGGACGGATATGAAGATTAAATGCAATCTTATACGTGAGGACTTCAGACTCTTTGCAGACATGTAACGAAATCTCAGTTATATCTTTTGCATGCCTACAGGTAATTGAAGTCATCTCACAATGACATCACAGTGGCACAGGAGTACTGATGCATACAAACTGAAGGTCAAATGAAGATGGAAAGAACAGATTTTAATAAACAGTTCATTTGAAAACAAGATGAATATTTTAAATCATTCTTCTTTGCTATAGGAATGCTCACATATGACAAATTACACAAAGTAACTAGTCTAAAAATGGCTCAAAATAACTACTTGTCATGGTCTTATATTCCTAAACTGAAGAATTCACTGATGAAATATGCTGCATATTTTCTTTTGAGTCTTAATTCTGACTGTTAGATCACCTTTATCAGTCACTCATCAGAATGGTTTTAATCCATAGAATGAGTCACTGAAGAGAGTAAGATAGGGTAGCTCAAGATAAAGATACGGGATCATAAACCCAAATCTCCTAGGAAATGATTTCTCACCTTTGTATTGAAAGGCTCAAGAAGAAATAAAATGTAAGCGCAAACTTTATTTCTAATGCTGAAATGGTTTATCATGCTGTACTTCTAACTTGCCTTCAAGGACACTGAAGTCAGATACGGTGATCGCTGTGTCAGTGAAGGTTTGGTTTTCCAGTGTCACAGCTCATCTGAGCAATTAATAAACAGGAAGGAGTTGCACAATACTGAAGTATTCTGACAATCTTATTGTCAGAAACCTATTATTTCTATTTTTGAAACCTATATGTTTGTCTCAGTTTTTTACTTCTGTCATCTCTAGGCAATCCCGAATTGTTCATACAAAGCTGTAGATTTGCTGCTGGTATAGCAACAAAATGCATAGATTTCCTAGTAAGAGACTGACATAGTATTCTTTACTTTTAATAGACCACCTATGTTAATTTAGAGCTGAGGGCAGTGGTTTCTGCATCACATTTAGTGCTGAAATTCAAGGCAACAGATTTTGATCAGATAATTGTTTAAGCCTTTTATGTATCCAGTATTAGCTACTATCTTGGGACTATGGATAGTTTAAGAGCATTTATATCTTGCAGCTGTGGGAGTCAATGAACTAGAAAGTTTAGCATGACATGAAAGTTTAGTCCTAAAAGTGCTGATCAGGTAATATTGTGTCTGTGTGGGCTCGGTCTGGGGAGGTTTCCTCTCCTGAATTTGCAGGGGTTCCTAGTTTTGATTAAGTATCTAGCTGGTACACTAAAAGTTAATAAGTAAGTAGGTAAATAAATGAAAAAATAAAATAAAATCAAAATGTATTTTAAGGCAGTGGTGATTAGGTTTCTCAGTGAGAAAATTAGGAATTTCTTTAGATTTCATTAACCCCACTTAAAATCCAGGGTCTAGGATACGTTAGGACTGAGTAACCATCCTCTCTGTTACGATGTAAAAGTGCCCTTTGAAGTGAGACATGAAGTTATTTTAAGACAGCAAACTTAACCTGCCTAGGGACAGACCCAGGAATATCTTTCCATCAGGTATCATGAAGCTAGGACTTAGTAAACTACATAATAATCATAATGAGAATATTTGTTTGAAAGCTGATCCCAAAGTAATCTTAAAACACATCCTGAGGAAAATTAGAATACTAGCTGTTGGCTTTCTCGATAGTAAAATTTCACAGTGACATTTGAAGAACACCAGTGAAACTAGTGGAAGCCTATGGCTGGAATTAGGGTTTAATAAAGTGGAACTGTGAACTGACAGCAACAGTGATGCGGGAAAGCAGATTACAGAAGGAAATTCCTTGTCAGAAAAAGATAAATAATGTTCCAGATGTTGTTACTGAGGCTCATTGAAACCAAGGGTTATGGTTTACCTTTAGTGATTACAAGTTTTTTACACTAAAAATAGAGTTTTAAGAAGTGGACCCAAAATTAGAACACTGGTGGCTCAGTTCTTCCCTGTCCACAATAGGAATGCCATTTGATTATCATTTTGTCTAGGAATATGGTAAGTATTATGACTTAGATAAACTGAAGCTATGGAAATACAGTGACAGCATACTGGTAGACAACCCCAAGCTACCTTTAGGACCATGTTTATTGGGTTTTTCAAAGATAAAATGAGGAATAGAATTGTCTAGGGTGTTACTGAGTTCACCCTAAACCAAGAATTAAGTTTAGGATTTCATAAACTAAGATCTATAAAAAGCCAAGAACAATGAATTTCAGACAAGGCCAAAAATGAGTTCAGAATAGTGAATAGTTCAGAATAGTTCAGTTTAAGGATGAATAAACTAGAAGCTGTGGCTGTGCAATAAAAAGGTCATAGAAAAGACATAAAAAAAATATTGAGACAATTGGCATCAGGAATCTTAATAATAAAGTGACAAAATTCCTTGGACTGACAGTGAATGCCCAGTGGTGAAGCAAAGCCAGAAGAAAGTGTGGGAAAACCATTTTTGGATTTCCCACTGAAAAGAATAAAGTATTTAAATGTGTCTAGAGTCTTGTGGAAATTTAGAGTTAGGGTTCAGTTAGGGTTTAAGTTGATTAAATTAGAAAATTAAGGCATGAGAGTAAGAAGGCCTTTGAAGAGATTACCCTAGAGAAAATAGGATTTTAGTCACTTGGGTTCTCAGTGACAAAAAAGTGTACGGTATTTCTGAGCCTGAGGGAAGCCCTGATTTAGTGAGAGACTGCAAGTCTGCAACTAAGAGGAGAGTTTAAACTATCAATGCCATAAGGAGTGGAATTCCTGAAGTAACAAAAACATGTCCACGGAAGGCTGACCCTAGAAAAAAATTAGGACAAGATTAGGAGTGGCATTGTAAATGTACCCCAGAAGAACTGTGGAAAGTTGTCATGCAGTTTCTCAGGAATAAAATGAGAAATGACAACCTGAGGAACTCTGTGTTCTTGTCCTTGTTTCAGCTGGGATAAAGTTAATTTTCCTACTAGCAGCTGTTATAGTACTGTGTTTTGTATCTAGGATGAGAAAAATGTTGATAACACACTAATATTTTAGTTGGTAAGCAGTCAAGGACTTTTCAGCTTCTCATACTGACCTGCCAACAAGAAGGCAGGAGGCACCCAAGAAGCTGGAAGGGGACACAGCCGGGACAGCTGACCCCAACTGACCAAAAGGATATCCCAGACCATATGACATCATGCTCAACAATATAAACAAAGCTGGGGGAAGAAGGAGGAAGCGAGGCACTTTTGAAGTTACGGCATTTGTCTTCCTAAGTAACCATTACACATGATGGAGCCCTGCTTTCCTGGAGGTGGCTGGACATCTACTTGCTGATGGAAAACAGTGAATGAATTCCTTATTTTGCTTTGCTTGCATGCGTGGCTTTTGCTTTACCTATTAAATTGTCTTTATCTCAACCCACAGGGTTTCTCACTTTTGCTCTTCTGATTCTCTTCCCCGTCTTGCTGTGGGGGGAGTGAGCAAGCAGCTGTGTGGTGCTTAGTTGCTGGCTGGGGTTAAACCACGACAGTGCTGAACCAAATGTAAGGTATGAATCAAGGGTAAAAACTAGGCAAAGGTGTGGATCATTGCACACACAATAATCGAAGTAAGGGAGAGCCTGCAATTAAATATAATGTGATGTGAATGAGAATTTTGGGACACTTGTTAATATGCTGAAGGAAAACTTCAGAATAAGAACCGATGAAAGGTTCAAGGCAGATCAGAAAAATATTCTTAAGACAGTGCCTGAAACATTTTTAGGAAAAGTAATTATTTATGGTGTGTACTTCTTAACTTAGATTCTAGATGGGACAGTTTGGGGTTATGCTGCCCTGGATATGTGACTCATGAATGAGGGAACTGGTAGTGAAAATTTTCAGTGGCAGCTTTGGCTGTAGTGAACATGAAACAACAGATTTCAAGATCCTGACAAGAGTGGGGAAGGCAAACAGAAGAGTAGAGATCCTTGGACTCCAGGAGAACAAAATTTATGTCTTCAGGAAACCAGGCTACAGCTCTGAAGGACAAAGGAGCTCAGTTCTTCAGGACAGCATCTTCCAAGTTCAAGCTAGGCCTACCCCAACATTCAGGACAATACCTGGATGTATCAGGAGATTGGTGTGGCTAAACAGAGAACTTATGATTGAACCATAATGCAAAAAAATATATACAGAAGGTGAAAGCGAGGACAGACTATAATTCAAGTTTACAGAAACGTTTCCTGACCATGAAGAGATATTCTTAGGAAAGCAAAACCTCAGCTATGGCTGAAACTGTCAAGGGACATGAAATGCAGCATGAAGAGCTTCTACCCCATAAGTAACAGTAAAAGAACAAGCAAGGAAAAATGTGGTCTTGCTGCTGAGTGGCCCAGATGATTTGCTCACGGGAGAGGCATATAATGCCTTCTTTGTCTCATACTTCACCAACAAGGTCTCTCTGAAGGTCTTGCACCTAGAAACAAGATTCAAGAAATCAAGAAACTACCAGTAGTGGAAGTCTAGACCCAATGGGATGCAGCTGAGGATGCTAAGAGAACTGGCTGATGTCCTTGTGAGGCTGCTCTTGACCATCTTTGAAAAACTAACAAAATCCTGTATGTTTGGAAAAAGGGAAATGTGGCAACCATCTTCAAAATTTGCAAGATGGGCAATCCAGGGAACTGCAGGCTGGATAGTCTCAGTCTTGTGCCAGGGAAAATAATAGAACGTGTCCTCTTGGAAGCCATTTCTCCGTGTATGAAACAAAAGCAGGTGACTGGAAATAGCCAGCATGAATTTACCAGGAATAAGTTGTGTACCTGGATGAGAGGGGAGCAGTTTTCTACCTTGTAGGATGTCTACCATGACTTCAGCAAGTGTTTTGACCCAGTCTCCTATAGAATCCTTGTAATCAAGATGGCATGTTACAATGTAGGTGGCTGGCCTACCACCATCTCGGTGAAAAGCTGCCTGAATCATCAGGATTGAAGTATAGTGGTTAATGAGTCATACTTTATGTGGAGGCTGGTTAAAAGCAGAAGTCTTCAGGTGTCTCTTCTAGAATCTGTTCTGTTTAGCATCTTTATCAATGACCTAGATGGCAAGGTGAAATACACCTTCACCAAGGGCTGAACAACAGAGTGATGAGGGTGCAGTCAATACTGTCAAGAGCAGAGCTGCACAGGTGGGAGGACTAGACTCACGTAGTTTCATGAAATTCAGCATGGACAAATGCAGTCCTGCACCACATCTGCAACAGCACATGCTATCTGTCCTGGCAGCAGCTCTGCGGAGAAGGTCCTGCAGGTTCTAGAATCATTTTCATAGAAGCATTTTAATTTCATTTGGAAAAGATCTTTAAGATCATCGAGTCCAACTGCAAACCTAGCACTGCCAAGTCCACCACTAAACCATGTCCCTAAGTGCCATATCTACGTGTCCTATTGAGAAAGTCAGCCAAACTGAGCCTGCAGTGAACCCTAGCAGTGATGAAGGCAAACAACACCCTGGACTACTTGTCCTGCTTTGGCCTCAGCTGGCACCAAAGAACCACAGGGCCGCTCACTCAACCCCCTACAGGGGTGGGGGAGAATCGGAAGAAAAAGGCAAAACTCGTGGGTTGAAATAAAAGCAGTTTAACACAACAGCAAAGGAAAGAGGAGAACAACAACACTAACACTGCTGGAGGGATGTACACACACATGGTTACTGTACCAGTGCTCACCCACTGGGCCGGGCAGCCCCAGCCCGCTCCCAAGCCGTGACTTCCTCCCCCTCTCCTGGCCAGCTCCCCGCTATGGACCAGGCAAGGCATCACCTGGTATGGAATACCTGTGTCCCGTGCCAGAAAATTAACCCTATCCCCGCCAGAACCAGGACACTACTTCAAGAGGAGCATATTCAGTAGGTCAAGGAAAGTGATGGTTCCCCTTCAGTCGGCAGTTGGGTTATACTCCATCTGGAATATGATATGCAATCAAGCAGAGGCTACTAAAACAGTAGGAACTGGAACTCGTGCCCTGTGGGTACTAGGGCTTGGCTGGATAAAGCTTTGAGCAACCTGGCCTAAATGTACCGTTGACCCTGCTTTGGGTGGGAGTCTGGATAAAAACCTTCCATGGTCTACTCCAGCCTGTATGACCCTGTGGTTCTAGGTGTTCCACAAGGTATCAGTGAAAACAGTCTGAGGCTTTTGTTACATCTTAGTAAATGAGAAACTCATGTTCTAGTAAATGAGAGAGACAAATGCAGCATTTGAAAGCAGATTTCAAATTAGGTTTAAGATCGTAGTGATTAAATTTCTGTCTTGGCATGTAATTCATATGATTGAACTTTGTGTGAGCCTAGGTTAAGGATTGGTAAACGAGAAGCTCTGGAATGACAGTAAATGTGTCATTGGGCATTAGGTTTCTTAGTAAAAAAAATTAAGACTGTCACTGCTCTGAGTATATTGATCTAGTGAAGCCTTTGCCTAGTGCTAGATTTTGGGGATGTGTATTTTACAGTGTGACAGTATCAGCACAATTAAAATGCATGCCACAAAATAAATTTAGAACAAGAACCATTTTGTTTCTCAGTGTGAAAATTAGGAATGATGGTCCACATAATACCAGTGAACCTGATTTAATCTTGGGGTTATGGCTGGGGTTTAGTAGATTCTCTAGAGTGTCTGTAAAAATGACAGTTTAAACCAGAGACCAAAAGGAAACATAACACAATAGCTGATAGTATTTTCGTCACTGAAGCAGGAAACGTTATTCCCTGTTACTACTGCGCATTGTGTAAAGTCGTAGTTCATCTTTACTGTAGTAGAAGATGTGACTGTCACTGAGAGTGTCAACTCAGTTCTGCTGTCTAAACAAAGGTATCAGTCTTCACCTGCAGTACTCGAAGTTCTGCTTCTTGGCCTCCAGCTGTCCCTCCAGAAGGGCACAGATTTTGTCTCAAATCTGGATTGTAGGTTATATCTGCCAGTCAACAGTAGTTGTGATGAGAGGGTTAGAGCTGGCTTTGCATTTAAGGCTCAGTAAAACAGATCATATGAGACAACGTTAAGAGTGCTATTGGCCTCATTACCAAAGGTATTAAGAATGTTAGCCATGAAGGCTCTAAAGGAGACTGTGAATTGGGCTTCTGTAGAGTTTTGCTGCACATTGGCTAATCTGGTGCTAAGATTTCGTAACTTTGAAGGTAATGAATTCTAAGAGTTCCACTAACAATCAAATCCCAAAGTGGTCTTAGAGCAGCAGCGATTAATTTTCAAGTTTGGCTGTTGTACAACCCAGGAGACTATTCAGAATAAGGACAGAGTCTGTGTTAGGGTTTAGGTAAAACTATCACATTGAATTACAGTAATTTTGGAGCCTGCTGCCATAGTAATTTGATAAATCATGATGGTTTATTTCCCTGGGGATATTTCTGGTCATGTGCTGTTAACACTGTCTGTTCACAGGTGTAGGACAGATAGAGGGCTGGACTGAAAATCATGGTTTACATTGATAGAGGCTGAACAGAGAGGGAATCTCTTTTTGTTTTTCACTCCAGATTTGCCTGTATTTCCCTCCTTCTCTCACCACTCCTTTTCCTGCTTGTAGCTGAAACACATGAGGCTATGAGCAGAGAAGGAGGAGAAAGAGGTATGCTTTTTTCATCAAGGTGGCAGTAAGGGACTGTCTGGAGAGAAATGAGATGCCTAAATTTGACTTAAAGATATGGAGGATGTTCTACATTAGCTTGGAGCCTAGTGCTGGGAATAGGATTGTGTTTGGTCTGACAGTTATCAATAGGTTTATTACTAGATCTAACAAAGGCCATTGAGCTCAGTCAAGTCTGGTATCACATAGGTAAGATTAGTACAGAATCAGAGACAAAAAGGAGTATATTGGATATGGTCATGCCAAGAATTTTTTAAATTTGGTGGGATGGAGCAGGGCTGAGATATCCAGCCATCTAATGCTAGTGCTGTTAGGAAACTCAGGACTCAGGTTAGCAGGGAAATGAGCTAGCAGTACTGCCAATCAAGAAAGGACAGGTGGACCTAGATTAGAGTTGAACTTGAGCAATCCTGTGCTGTTATAGTCAGGACCCGTCAGGTATCATTAGAGCTCTTGTTGAGGTTAGGGTTAAGATATGAGATTAGCCTAGCAGTAGTCAGTGAACTGTATTTATTGCCCCATCCAACTTCTCCTACTGAGTTAGGGTTAGGGCTGTATTCATGATTGGTGTCCTGGATAAAATCAGGGACTACCTAGTATCATTGAGTTCAAATTGATGGCAGAACTGGTGTGAGTAAAATCAGTGTGCTATGCTGTCGGGGCCAGACTGGCCACTGAGATGAATGACAGATGCTCTCCCCCACCTCTCTCTCCAAGGAGAGGAGGCAGAGAGAGAAAGAGTCTTATGAGTTTAGAAGAAAACTGAACTACTTTAATGAAATATTAATAAAATAATCAAAAGGAAATAATGAAATATATACAAGATATACAAAACCATATCAAGGTCCTGGGATGACGATCATGTCACCAGCAGGCACTGGAAAAGTCCCAGACTGGACTCAGTGACGGATGGGTGTTGGATTCCAGATCTGGATTCAGGAATGCAGGGATCGGGATTAAAGACAGATGAACAGAGTCCTCCTTGGATGCCAGCCATTGAAGAAAGAGACCTGACCCTTTGATACCTCAGCTTCTATACTGAGCATGAGGCAGATGGGATGGAATACCCTGTTGGTCAGTTTTGGGTCACTCCTCCCCACAGGCGTGACCTCTCTATGCTTTTCTGCTTCGGACCCTCCAATGGGGCAAATACCAAAGTTAGCTGACCTTGGTTGTTATAGCAATAAGTATAAGCAAGAACCTCTCTGTGTACCATTCCTTGGCATAAATTACAGTTAATTGGGTCTTATTCTGAAAACAAATGGTATCTCCACAATATGCTGTTAATTTCAGAGTTTCAGAGAGTTCAGTTAGTTAGAGAAGGCTTAGCTAAAAAGTAAAATTAATGAACAGAAAATTGGTTCTGTGTTACCTCAAACTAGGACATATGTTTATTAACAGGTCTGGCAGAGGGAGCAGAGATTGTGCAAAGGTCAGAACTCAGAACTCAAGGAACAAAGGTAGGTTTATTGCTGTGTACTCAACTGTCAGTCAAACCCGGTAGCGTTCCTGCTTTTACATGCTTCTGGGTCAGTAAATATTAGTGGACTATACAGGGCTGATGAGTTGAGCTTGGGAGACGGTAGGTTTACTGGCAAACACTAGGTTTCATTGTGGTGTGGCATGCCTAGGTTCAACTTCTATGTGTTTATGTACTTAGCTCATGGGAGCAAGGGGGAAGATGTTGCTGTCATGTGCAGTGCAAGCTGCTGCTGTAGCATTTTTTTGGTGAAAAGGTGTAGTGAGGATGAGAAGGAAAGGAACAGGCTTGTGTCACTGATCGTCATGGGAGGAATGTATCTGCATAGCGGTGGCTCAGGAATTAGTCACAACACACAAGACAGGGACATCTGTTGGTGTTTTCCTTGATGGCTGATTCTGCTGATCACCTTCAGTGAAGAAAGTGCTAGAAAGAACAATTATCTTTGTAATCCCAACCAGATTGCCTGATCAGCCTTTTAATACAATATGCATAACAATTTTCCAGTGTCTGTCAGAGGAGAAGTTTTACTCACTGCTCTGAATGATGTGACAAGACACTCCCACCAGTGGCAAAGGTTTAGAGCACACTAAAATCATGTCCATCAAGGAGCTAATAAAAAGCACCCAGCTGCTCTGTTAGGAAGAACTGGAGTGCAGGAGGAGGAAATATGGTTGCTCAAAATGCTCTTCAGGAAACATCCTAAAGGCACACTTAATTAAAACTCTCTCTGTTGAACTCCTAACTGCAAGTCTTCAGTAAGAGAGCATCAGGATGAGGTAATGCTAGAACTTTTTCAACAGAAGTTGTGTACTCTTTGGCTGGAAAAGTTGGCATAGTGAAAGGGCAACACAGCAGCAACAAACCAACATATTGTCTAAGTGTCACTGTGAATTCTACTGTAAAAAAACTTTGTCTACTCATACACTCTTCTATGCACTCTCCTAAGCCATACCCTTAGTACCACATTGGTGTCCTGAGGTGTGAAAGTCCACAGTGATGATGAACAGGCTATTCTTCTTCGCCAAAGCCTCAGGATGGATGTTGCATTCCATTGTGGTGTCCTGTAACATAGGGTATGCTTATATGAGTAGCAAGGGTTCACCAGACATACTGCAGTACTGCTAGATAGGATTTCAATAAAATGTGTTGTAGGAAACAAAAAAAGCTGTGGTGTAAGAACTACTGAAGTGAAAGATACACCATATTTTCATTTGATAGATGCCAGTAAAAGATATGTCCTTTAAATAAAGAAAAAATAATTCATAAAAACTTATTGGAAAGGCAAAATAATTTCTGTAGGGCTCTAGAGGGTAGAGGGGCTCAAGAGAGCTGGTTGATATTCAAACATCACTTCCTCCAAGCTCAGGATCGGTGCATCCCTAAGAGCAAGAAATCAGGCAAGGGAAGCAGGAGACCTGCATGGTTGAGCAGGGAGCTTCTGAAAAAGCTCAAGTGGAAAACGGAAGTTTACAGTAAGTGGAAGAAGGGACTGACCACTTGGGAAGATTACAAGAACGCTGCCAGAGTATGCAGGGACAAAACGAGGAAAGCCAAGGCCTCCTTGGAATTAAGTCTGGCAAGGCATGTCAAGGTCAACAAGTTTATTCAAGTACAGTGGAGGCAAAAAGAAAACTACAGAAAATGCGGGCCCGCTGTTGAATGAGACAGGGCCATGCTGACAGATGATGCAGAGAAGGCGGAATTACTAAATGCCTTCTTTACTTCAGTCTTTACTGCTCAGGCCAGCCCTCAGGAGTCCCAGACTTTACAGGTAACAGAGAAAGTCTGGAGGAAGGAGGACTTTCCCTTGGTTGAGGAGGATCATGTTAGAGATCAGTTGAGTAAACTGCGCATCCACGGGTCCATGGGCCCTGTGATGGGATGCACCCGTGAGTGCTGAGGGAGCTGGCAGAAGTCATTGCTGGGCCACTCTCCATCATCTTTGAAAGGTCCTGGAGAATAGGCAAGGTGCCTGAAGACTGGAGGAAAGCCAATGTCACGCCAGTCTTCAAAAAGGGCAAGGAGGAAGACTCGGCAAACTACAGGCCAGTCAGCCTCACCTCCATCCCTGCAAAGATGATGGAAACACTCATTTTGGGTGTCATCTCAAAGCATCTGGAGGAAAAGAAGTTTATCAGAAGTAGCCAACATGAATTTGCCAAGGGGAAGTCATGTCTGACTAATCTGATAGCCTTCTACGATGGTGTGACTGGACAGATACATGAGGGGAGGGCGGTGGATGTTGTCTACCTTGTCTTCAGCAAGGCTTTTGACAGCATCCTCATAGGCAAGCTTAGGAAGTGTGGGTTGGATGAATGGACGGTGGGGTGGATTGAAAACTGGCTGTCAGATATCGCTCAGAGGGTTGCAATTAGTGACACAGAGTCTAGTTGGAGGTCTGTGACAAGTGGTGTTCCTCAGGGGTCAGTACTGGGTCCAGTCCTGTTCAACATACTCATCAGTGACCTGGATGAAGGGGTAGAGTGTACCATCTGCAAGTTTTCTGGTGACACAAAACTGGGAGGGGTCACCAGAGTCTGTGCTGCCATTCAGTGTGACCTGGGCAGGCTAGAGAGTTGGGCAGAGAGAAACCGCATGAAGTTCAACAAGGGCAAGTGTAAGGTACTGCACCTGGGGAGGAGTAACCCCATGCACCAGTACAGGTTAGGGGCTGACCTGTATGAAAGCAGCTCTGTGGAAAGGGACCTGGGAGTCCTGGTGGACAACACAATGACCATGAGCCAGCAATGTGCCCTTGTGGCCAAGAAGGCCAATGGGATCCTGGGGTGCATCAAGAACAGTGTGGCAGGCAGGTCGCGGGAGGTTATCCTCCCCCTCTACTCTGCCCTGGTGAGGCCGCACCTGGAGTACTGTGTCCAGTTCTGGGCTCCCCAGTTCAAGAAGGACAGGGAACTGCTGGAGAGGGTACAGCAGAGGGCTACAAAGGTGGTTAGGGGGCTGGAACATCTTTCTTACGAGGAAAGGCTGAGGGACTTGGGCCTTTTCAGTCTGGAGAAGAGAAGGCTCAGAGGGAATCTCAACAATGCTTATAAATACCTAAAGGGAGGGTCCCGGGAGGATGGGACCAGTCTTTTTTCAAGGGTGCCCAGTGATAGGACAAGAGGTAAAGGGCACAAACTTGAACATAGGAAGTTCCATCTGAACATGAGGAGGAACTTGTTTACTTTGAGGGTGGCAGAGCACTGGAACAGGCTGCCCAGAGAGGTGGTGGAGTCTTCAACTCTGGAGACCTTCAAAACCCGCCTGGACGCCATCCTGTGCAACCTGTTCTAGGTGTCCCTGCTCTGGCAGAGGGGTTGGACTAGATGATCTCCAGAGGTCCTTTCCAACCCTGGTAATTTTGTGATTCTGTGATGCTGTAAGACTTTATGGAAACTTACGTAAGACTAACTCCAAAAAGGTTAGTTATAAGTAAGATCATATGTTTTATAAGAAAAATGAATATAGAACACCTTTCAGTATATTGAGGAGATACTACCGTCAGACTTATTCAATGTGTTTGGAAGCGAAACAAGCTGTGAGTTACTATTGCTTAAAAAGTCCAACTGTTTTTCAGAAGTAATTCAAAGCTGCTGTCATGAAATCAGAAAGGGATGCAGGAAAACAAATTAACCAAATAACAATAGGACCAGAAAAGATAACAATAGGACCAGAAAAGAGTAATATGAACATCTTGTAGGTGGAATAGTTGTTTATCTTCAGTAAAGACTACTATTTTCAGTAGTTTTGATTTCTTCCTTGTATTCAGCACAGTCCCCAGGATAGCAAACTGGTAAATACGTACATTCTACTTGGTAGAAACCGAGCCAGATGGCTTTCTCCCACCACTGCAGAGAACTAAACTGTGTAGTTACAGCTTTCCAATGCTCATAAGGAAAACAAAGAGACAAGTAAAACCTTTCGAGGCCTGATTATTATTACTGGGGTCATATGATAAAAGCATGCATACATTTTGTAAGATTGCTTAAGAGAAGGAGATAAACAGAGAGACTCCAGAACATCTCAGTGAAAATGAAATCACAAATTCTCAGTAGAAACATGTAGGTCACAAAATGAAAACAAAACAACCTCTTCAGACTCTAGGACTTTGCTTGGATCTTTGGTAGTATAGCACATTGGCAATAAGTCAAACTTTTCTGGAAATGATAAATTCAACATATGTTACAGATACTTTGTTTTTTCTTTTATATTTTAAGCAAGGGTTTGCTGATTTCACTGATGCAGCAAAAAATAGGTTGGGCTAAGAGTAACACACCGTGTGTGATTCTACCAGTGGCAACGCAAAAGCATTCTGCAGAAGCTTGGAGTTATGACACTTTTTGCATGGCAGAGATAAGCCTGAAAGGAAAAGAATAGCAGCTAGTATATTCATGTAATTTGCTCTTGCACATTTGATGGACTCCAGAGGATAAGACCACATTGCTTTCTTTGGCTAAGTGAACGGGTAAACAAAATACATAATTTCTTAAATCTATACCAAAATAATTAAAATAATTAAAAATAAATTCAAAGACTTCCATATTCTTGGTGGAACAGTTGCCTTTTTGTCATAAAATAATTTTAAAGATAAGATTCTAGTCCATTCTCCAGCTCAAGGGAGATCAGTGAGATACTGCTCACTCCTTGGAGATTTTCATCCAGTGAATCAAGAAGATATATAATGATGGAGATTCTGCAACCATCACTTGCAGTGTCTTCCAGTGCTGTGTTATTTTTACTGTAAGAAAACTTTCTCTGTCTCCCTAGAGTTATTCTTGATTTTCACTACTTGGACAAGAAAAGTAGTAGCCCTTTTCTGTTCTTTCTTCACCCTGTTCTTCAAACTTTCATCATGGGTGAATATATATATATATATATATATATATGAAATGTGTATATGTGTGTGTGTGTAAATATATAGGTATGAGGTTATCTATCTATCTATCTATCTATCCATCCATCCATCCATCCATCTATAGGTAGTTTCATATCTTTTTTTTTTTTTTTTTCCAAATCAAAGGGCCCAGAACTGGTCACAGAAGTCTAACTGAGGCTCTACAACTGCCTAGGATTATTTGACATCTGTTGTGAGTTTATTATGCATGGCTTATGCACCCGTGTATATTGTTAGGGAGGATAAGGACCTCCTAAATATCATTTGAGTGCCATATGTGAAGTTACCACAAAATTTCTTCCAGTTGGCAATAAACACTTAACGTTCTATTGCAGTCCTCTATAATGACCACAGCTATTTTGGCAACAGTGGTACCTGAAACAGCATTGTGCTTTAAGAAAGAATCACTTAAAGAAAGAAACTTTAACTAATGAAAAACTCAGATTTGTAGTCTTGAGGAACAGAATTTTATTATAAGCATGGAAGGAACTTATCATGGGCAAGCTTCCATACATTATTACTTGAAAATACCTACATTATTAAGGCATGTGTGTGTCAGTGTCAGAAGTTTTTTGACCTGTGTTCACTAAAAGAGACTTGTGATCTGTAATTCGTTTCACCAAGCAGCTTCCACCTCAGCATAAAAGCTTTGTGTGTGTTTGTGTGTGTGTGTGCATACACATTGTATGTAAGACAGGGCATGTTCTCAGTTTAGGCACATTCAAATGTTACAGGAGTGGAAGTTCATTCTGAGTTGCAAAAATTTAAGAGCTCAGGTTTTGCTTTGGGGAAGATGCAGAGTGAGACAAAGAAAAGGCAAATGTTATACCCCATTTATTTTCATTAGAGTAAGATCAGGGAAAGTAGAAATAGATGAAAAGCTGCTTACAGAGATTGATGAGATGTTACTCTAACAGTAAAAATGCCCTACATGCACTAAGTGTGTAGTAAGCAACTGTTTTTTAGCAGGCAATGGAAATTGTTTCATATCAAAAAAAGGAGGAAATTTTCCAGAATTTTTGGATTTCAGCTTAGTGGAAGCTATATCTTGAACTGGCTGCTGTGACTTCAGGAAGCCTGGGCAAATGGCCACTAGACATACAAAGACAGTGTGTGTAATTGCTTTCCCTGTAACGCACAAGGTCAGTGTTAGGCAGCTCACTGTGGGTGCACGACAACCACGTTGTCTTCAGGGCATGCTAGATGGGTGGCACGGGAGGGACAAGCTTCCTCTACAGAGTCTCAGCGAGGCCAGCGCATCCAGGATGTGTCAGACTCACGTTACTGCGAAGGTTACACGCACCCATGCACTGCATGTTTATGTGGATGGGTGCAGCACATCCAGGCTGATCACATCCACTGGGTGTGTTCTGCACAGCACTTTCACTCTTGTTTTCATCTGGGATTTCCTCAGCGGAAGTTTCAGACATGTTTGCAGGACAGGCTCATTGGTGAGAAAGAAAGGGAGAAAAACACCCCCAAGAGGTGCTCCAGCATGCCTTATGAAAGCCAGTGTTAATTGCTATGGGCGTTAGGGCAGCAGAGAAATTATGAGTTCACTAACAAGGCCCTGGCTTGAGTGTGGCATCACCATCCTGAGACAAGAATGAGGTGTTCTTAGAAACACATGTAACAGCCTTTGGGAAAAGGAACAGCCTTATTAGTTTAGCGGCATAAAATTTAGAAATCTGAACATGTTTTGAACCCCAATGGTATTTTCAGGTTTCCTGATCTCCTATGTTGGATTGATATCTCTTGCATTTTAACACTGCCTGATTCATGTTGCACTTTGAACTGATATCCTAGATGAAAACCTTCTAGAGGTAATTGTAAGTGCTTTTAGGTATCTAACCCTTCATGGAAGGCTTTAATATAAAAATGTAACATGCTAATATTTATATTCAAACTATGAAGTACATATCGTTCTGGTGCAAGACACAAGGTGATCACAGTCTCCAAGTATGAAATGTTTACGTCATTCTTTCCTAGTGTGATCTTAAAGTCTCTGACAATAGGGTTTCATAAAGTATTATATGTTTCATAAAGGATGAGGTATCATTTCTGAGATTGTTAAGACTTACCACTACTGAGAATTTTCTTTTAACTCCCACTGTAATTAAAAGCATTCAAATTGCATACGTTTAGTTATATTTTTACTATATTTACATGCCTCCAGTTAATTCATATAGTGCAATGAAAGAATGTGAGCTGCCTCTCTGTTTTATTATCGAGCTGATAATGTAGCTGGATTCTGCTAGAAATTGTAAAAAATATAAGGTGCATATTCATTACACATCAGTGTAGATGTTGACATAGAATTTGTCTAAAACAGTAATGCAAAATGAGTTAAAATCTTCTAATTAAAATAATACAAAGAACAAAAGTTCTATAAATACTGCTATCTTAAGCATGTAGTAACATAATTATAATGTATTAGCTGGTGGTGACTCTTCAGCAGGCTTTATTTTATTGAAATAAATTTCAAACCATCCTTAAAATTTTTTTAATTTTTTTTTTTTTATTTTTTACCTATTTCTTTTAGCTAATGTGGCCCTAGTGTACACTTCAGGGACATAAATTTAGCCTCAAGGATGAAAGACAGTTTTCCTCAGTAACCATACAAGGTTTTGTACAAATGACTGGAAAATTCAGTCTTCATTTTCTGAACCTCCAGCCTAAACAAATGGAGGTTCTTGTTTGTGACAGGCTGGTTCAGGTTAACCCGGATTAATTTGCATGGGAACAGACTATGAGCATTCAAAATGTATGTTGCAGTAATTCAGATGAAGGGAGGTAAGGTCCAGCTAAAGGATAAAATCAATTTTAAATCGTTACAGCTTTTTCTGAAGTGATCATATGATGCTTTAAATGCTGAGTTTTATTTTTGTAGTTCCTTTCTTCTTGAAAATCCCAGAGGCTTTTACAAGCATGAAGGACTTAAGTGTATGTACTGTGCATAGTACAGCTAGGAGATCTCTTTAGCATTCTATGAAATACAGCAGCTGTTTCATGGTGCAGTATTTCTTAAGAAGTATTTTGCCAAGGAGCTGTTTGTAATGCAAGCCATAGTATACATGTCCTATAAAAGGTAGGAACACTGCTTGAGTTCCTTATATTGATACCTTAGTTATTAATGAAGTATTTACATATATATAAATATATATAGTCACAGGGTATGACCAACATCACCTCTGCAGGAGCAGGCAGAAGCTTTTTAGATGTTTTCAGCATCTTTAATGAGACGCCCAGGAAATGAGACATCAGGATTCTGTGTGAACCTCAATTTAAGAAAACTGTACCTTACAAAACTCACTTACCTGATAAAGCCTATGGATTATGTTAAGCAAGTGATGCTGCTGCTTCTGCTGTTGGAGTGGTGACATTGCAGAGGGAGATGAGAGAGAGCAGAATTTGGGGAATGTTAACCTGTGTTACAACCCAAGTCATGAGCCCTGGCATGGCATCTACATCCCTGGGCAAACCTGATGGCAGGACTGCAGAGTAATTCCTGGCCCACACCCCGAAATGCTTGTTTGACTTGTCCATCAGTGAGAACAGGTGTGCAGTCCAACACTCAAGAGTGAACATCAGGTTATTTTTACCTTTTCTGCTTTTAACAGACATCCAATCTGTCATTGGGAACCAGAGACTCAAAGTGAGCTAAACTCCCCCTAGGTGTGTGGATCACTGAGGAGGCCTTAGGAAAGAGGAGAGGCTGAGCTGCCCAAATTGAATCTCTGCATTTCCTTATGTGATGCCAGGGGCAGGAACCTGACTTCAGCCCAACACCGGCATGCAGGAAAAGCTCTGCTTTGCCTCCGGAAAGCTGCTGTGTGGGGAAGAAGGATGGAGCTGGTGGGGTCCAGCTTCAGATTTGGCTGCACGGTAGTGCATTATGTAGATAAAATGCATGCCTGAAGGGGTACATCAGCAGAGCCCGTGGGAGCCCAGATTTGCACCTGGCCTTCGGGGTAAGCCTGTTCCCTGCAGCCAAGTGAGGAGGTGGAGACGCAACAAGGGAGGTCATTTTCCATTTGCATGTAACAGTGACTGGCTGAAATGCATTACCAGGGACCAAGACTGCATCTTCCCTCGGCAAAACGTAGAGCTACTATTTAATAGCAACACTTTTCAGATAGGTCTCCATTTTGCATTCAGTGTTACATAACAGAGGGAGTATTATTTGATAACAACTGGAGACAGAATAAGATAAGAATCTGAGTGGTACTGTTGCTTAAGCTAATTTAGTTTTGGTTAGAATAAATAGGATTTATCACATCAGAATTCACTGAAGGTCAGAGGCTGAGATGAATCAAAATATTCTGCAGTGTGAAACAGCAGCTTGAAAATGTAACAGTATCATAGAACTGTAGAATCACAGAACACCCTGTGCCGGAAGGGACCCATAGGAATCATCGAGTCCAAATCCTGACTCTGCGCAGGGCAACCAAAAAGATAAACCATGTATCTAAAAACATTGTCCAAACAATTCTTGAACACCTACAGTCTTGGGGCCATGACCACTTCTCTGCTGAGTTTGTTCCAGTGCTTGACCACCCTCTTGGTAAAGAACTTTTTCCTAATAGCTGATCTGAACTTTCCCTGATGCAACTTTAAGCTATTCCCCTGCACCCTATCATCAGACACCAGAAAGAAGCAATCAGCACCTCCCTCTCTGCTTCCCCTCATGAGGAAGTAGTAGACAGCAATGAGGCCACCCCTCAGCCTTCCTATCGCTATGTTGAACAAATGTAGCATCCTCAGCTGTTCCCCAGGAATCATGTCATCTAGTCCTTTTGCCATCTTTGTTGCCCTCCTTTGGACACATTGTCATATTTCTATATCCTGCGTATATTGTGGAGCCCAAAACTGCACACAGTATTTGAGGTTAGGTCTCACCAGTGCTGAGTATAATGGGACAATCACTTCTTTTGACTGGTTAGCTATATTGTACTTAATGCACACCAGGATACAGTTGGGCCTTTTGGCTGCCAGGACATACTGTTGACTCATATTGAGCTTACCATCAACCAAAACCCCCAGAATGCTTTCTGCAGGCTGCACTCCAGCCTCTCATCCCTCAATCTGTAACACATCCAGGATTACACCATCCCCAGTGCAAAATCCAGCATTTCTCCTTGTTAAATTTCATACAACTAGTGATTGCCCAGCACTTAATCTTTCAAGATCTCTCTGTAAGACCTCTCTGCCCTCAAGGTAATCAATGGCTTCTCTAATATAATATCATCAGCAAACTTACTTACTGTGC
Source organism: Burhinus oedicnemus (assembly GCA_008921705.1). Lineage (NCBI taxonomy): Eukaryota > Metazoa > Chordata > Aves > Charadriiformes > Burhinidae > Burhinus > Burhinus oedicnemus. The sequence goes on from VFFE01007194.1 coordinate 1,191,985, forward strand.
ACTCAACACCTGTGTCCAGGTCATTGATGAAAACATTGAACTGCCCCTAACATTGAACGCTGGGGAAGACACCAGTGCCTAGTAGCCAGCCAGATGTTATCCAATTACTGCAACTCTTTGAGCCAGACCCTTCAGCTGATCAAGATGATAGAATACTTAGTGTTGGAAGGGATCCCTCAGTTCATCTATAGCCTTGTCTGTACTCTAGCTTAAGCAGAGCTTAAGACATGTTCAGGTTGCTCAGGACCTTGTCAAATAGCTCAGAGGAGATTCCAGTCTCTTTGGACACCTTTTGGAGGTCATATGTAGTTACCTTATGTAACTTGAGGTATCTTATCTTATTCGTTAAGGTAATAAAAGATGAGTATAGCATACTGGCTGTGGTTTTGTCTTTTATTTTATATTCACCTTGTTGCCTACAGGTACCCAAAATCTTCTCGACAGTTACTTGCGGAAATTAGATATGTTATGTAAAATTTTCTCCCAATAAGTAATTTGACTCTTAGTGTTTCTTAGAATAATCCATACTTTTATTTTTTTAAAACTAGCTGTTTATTTTTACTTTTTTAATTTTCATTCTTTATTCATATAATCATCTCTTGCATACATTTTATACTATGGTAGTACACGAATATGTGATGTCCTGTCTGTAGTGCTGTAATCTTTAGCTCATTTACTGCATGAATAAGTGGTTACATAAAACTGTTTTTTTCTTTTTTACTGGGCTTAAAACATTGTCCTCCTGAGCCAAGTTCCCTGAACTCTTATGGCTGTAGAGAAACATCTAGGGAAAAAGTCTGGACAGGAAAAGAAGGACTCACAGAGTTTGGTTTTCTTTTGGTTTATTTTCATTTGCTTTATGTGGACCTTTGACTTCTCTGCACTTTGCCCTTGATCGTAAAAGATGCGCTCCTACCCCAACTGCACAGGGAATGCATACTAAAATTTCATTCAAGTGAGGTTTAAATGCACTGTGGGACCTTGTGCGGGCTTGTTACACCAGACTGAGTTTTCCCCTATAAATAGGTTTATCTGAATTGCTTTTCGCACCCCAGACAAGTCTTTGCATCTCAAACCCAGTATGTCTTGGCACAAGGGTGTTGCTCTGATTCATTGCCATAAAGGACTCGCTGACATGACTCCTGATGGACTACAAATTGAAGACCACTGGGAAATCCCATGTTGCTGCAGCTAAGCTGTCTAATCTGAGATATAATAGATTGCCTTTCCACAGTATTGAGCAGCAGCAAAATTACCAGTGAGCCTCACTGGTATAGCTCTTCTGTTTTGATTACTTTTCTGTTTTGAAAATTTTCAAGAAAAGACATAGACCCACCTTATGGCATAGATCCAACTTCCTTTTACTGATGTTACACTATAAAATTATGTTTTGTATCATATACGAGGCCCAGAGGAGGGCCACAAAAATGATCAGAGGAATGGAACACCTCCCCTGTGAGTACTGGCTGAGAAAATTGGGGTTATTCAGCCTGGAGAAGACAAGGTTTCGAAGAGACCTTATTGTGGCCTTTCAGTACTTAAAAGAGGTCTGCAGGAAAGATAGGAACAAACCTTTTAGCAGGGCCTGTTGCAATAGGACAAGGGCTAATGGTTTTTAACTAAAAGAGGGTAGATTTAGACCAGATATAAGGAAGACTTCTTTTACAGCGAGGGTGGTGAAACACTGGAACAGGTTGCCCAGAGAGGTGGTAGATGCCCCATCCCTGGAAACATTCAAGGTCAGGTTGGATGGGGCTCTGAACAATCTGCTGTAATTGAAGATGTCCCTGTTTATTGCAGGGGGTTGGACTAGATGACCCTTAAAGGTCCCTTCCAACCCAAACTCTTCTATGATTCTATGATTCTATGGTATGAAGAAAATGCACCACTGGGCCTCTTGCTCAAGCAACTTTTTAGGCAAGTTTTCACTTAGTCATCTACACAACCCTACAGAAAATAACAACAACAATCTCTTTTCCCAGCAAGATTTGTTACTCATCCACTGTTAAAAGTAAAAGTATATTCAAACAACTTTTCACACAATTTTCTGACTGTTTGTCATACCCATTCTTCTCAGGTAAAATTCTGTAACTTGGTCCAGCATCCACCTAACATTTTTTTTCCTTTGGTCTTTCTTCGTATAAGACATCTAAAAGAGAAAAACAGAACACCTCAAGATTTTCTAATAACAGAACAAACTATTTTTTTAGGCTGGTTAAACCTAGCACAGTGGGACATAGTCTAGAATTTATTTTAATTTCTATAATATTTGAAAAATGTTCAGACACTTTGATAAAGTGAAAAGAAGTAAATATTTAGGAAGAGATCTTCTCTATGACATGTGTCTATAAACTCAATAACTCTTAAAATAAAAAAAGGAAACTTTTTTCCATATTTTTAAGCATTGACAGAGATTTTGTGTATTTACATTTTTTTTTCATACCCGGCTAATTTCCAGAAGCAGAATTGAATACTCATTCCTCAAAATCACATCATCTCAATGATACTAAATATTTCTGCAGGAAATAGTTGCAGATTAGGAGTTTGAAACAGCAGGTTTCTCCAAATAATTTGGAATGTACGATGTACAATATATGTGCGATGCCTTCCTTCACATGCTTTCTGAGGTATATGCAACCATAAGCAAAAATCTGGGCTCTGTGAAAAACTTCCGTAGGAAATACTAGATGTGCATGATTACATTACATAGAAGCGAATGTTTAAGAACCTCTGTCCCGAGTAACTAAGATGACTTAAACAGTCCTAAAACCTAGGTCTTAAATCTATTTTCAGTTAATCCCACATTTGATCTATTTATGCTACTAGCTGTCAGCTAATTTCAATGCTATTATGAAGTCATTTGTGTAGGCATTTGTTAGAGGATATATGATTAATGAAATTCTCACCACAACCTTCAAAACACTGGAGGGAGTAAAAAGATTATTTAAACCAAAGGAGTGTGCTGAGTAAAGAACACAATAGGATTGTAAACTCAGAGAAACCCTCAGGGAAAGGGGAAGGGACTCTGTTTACTATATTTATAGTGGGACCAACTCCAAGGAACAGGAGAACAAACTGTAAGCTGTCACTGCTGCAATTGATTAAAAAAGTCCCTTTTTGCAAATTTTAAGCACAGGCAGCAGTAGATTTGCAGGTCTCTTAGATTGCTAATAAATTGAAAAGCAAATAGCTGCACAGATCTTGTTAGACCTTGTTCTCTGCAGTTTGCAAATGATTATTTTATCAATTTATATCTGTAGCTCAGTTAACTTCTGGAGAGGAGAAGTTGAAAGACCAGATGAGTTCTGGAATTTCAGCTCAGGTTGATGTAGGGTTACTTTGCAGAGAAATTCATACATTAATGAAAACAGAAAGAGGTTCTTGAAGCAATCTTGAGATCTGAGAGACAATTATAAAATCTCCCAAAATATTTTTTTTATGTTCTATATAATAATAATAGAAGTAGTTACAAGTATAACATCGGAATATAATTTGTCAAAAGTCTTATTCCACTGGGAACAACACTTTCTGTCTCAGGCTGTTGCTGTTGTTTTCTCAGCTCTGGGGTACAGCAAATAAACCAAAGGACAAGACGGAGTCATAGTGTTTAAATAATGTGTGTGGTTCCTGGGGAATCCTATGGAAACAGCAAACGTGAACAGCATGGACAGACAGGCACAGTTAGCTCATGCATCTTAGTGTGGGGATGTTTGTGAAAATTTGGATATGAGCTTTCCACCATGTTGCCTGGGTTGAATTAGGGGCTGGATTCCCTGCACGTGCTTCCCACTGAGAGAAAACCTTCTGCTTGTACTTGAGAGTGTCTCAGTGAGACATATCTGGAAAGACTGCATATGAGTCTAAGAATATGCCTCCTTGTGACAGCCTCCTGTTAATGTATGGTGATTTAATAAAGCCATTTTTGAAAGGGAATGTTGCCCTGTGTTTAGAGATATGCATATTATTTTGAATCCCAGGATCTAAATGAAATTATTTGGGTCATTTCTATTTTATGTCCTTAATTAAATTGTATCTTTCAAATATTTTTCAGATAAAAAAATATGGCCTAAAAATTCTGTAACATACATAGTAAAAACAAAAAAGAAAAACATGTTGGAAACAGAGTTTTTCCATGGGCCAAATTCCAAGCTAACTCACAATCCTAGCCAATACCACTGAAGTTAATGGGGTTGAAAAGGGTGTAAGTTAACTCAGATTTGGCCTTATATGTTTCCAGATTTGTCCCTTGAGACTTATCATAGAAGGAAATGATTTGATTTTTTAAAAAATAAATTCTGACAGCTTGAGGTGGAAGTTAACGTCTCTTTTTCTGCCAAAATTCATATAATTTGGGGTGGAAAAAATATACTTTACAGGCTATGATGAAACTAAGTGCTTACTGGATGTTGTACTGAAATGGAATTGTATTCTCCAGATTGCTGTACAGTTAGCGTAATGATACCTAACTGCACATATTTTCCCTGTTATGTATTTCCCTGCACTCTGGCTGTTACATAAACACCACATTTATTGCCTTACAATGTGAAAATCTATGTACTCTGATTGTCTTCAATCATTGTTAGCCATCCAGAGGAGAGAGACTTGTATAATTGCTGCACAGTCTCACTGACTGTGCTGTGAATATGCAAATCTCCATACTCAAGCTATTAGTGTAGCTTTTGACCTAAGTGTGTGAAGTACATTAAGTATCTGGAGGTCCCTTTAAAGTCAATGGAAACTACTTCCAACCTCAGCACCTTTAAAAACCATGCCATCTGGCCTGGCTGGTTCTTATGCTTGAGGTGTAAGTGACGGAAGTGTTTGCCAGCAACAAACATGTGGCTTCTGTTTCTTTTTTTTTTGGCAAAAATAGAAAAAATTCTGGACAAACATTAAAGACATGGGGTGACAAGGAGAAGTTCAGATACAGCTATGAAATAATGGAAAAGTCATCTGTTTTTAAATGTATATAACAGAAGACTAATATTTCCCATAATATTATTATTCACACAGTCTTCCCAGTCATTCCTATATATTGGCAAATCTTGTGTTCCCAGAACAACAAGCATGCATAAGTGTAGACATTTATCCTTTTTAATGACTCTCTTGGCAGGAAGGAGGCTCTCTGACTATTTGTGGAAACTCATCTTGGTACCTCAGTTTGGGGGAGGAGCATGGAAGAAGGGAGGATGGGGAAGCAAGGGAAGAAAGCACTAAGGACAGAAATTAGAACAGAAAGCCAGATAATGGCACTTAGAAGCAAAGTTTTTGAACCCTTTTATTCACTTTGAGCAATTGGCAAGCACTTTGTTTGCACAGTCATCTTTTTTCACTTGAAATTTATATATTTAATTAAGTACTTCAGTATAATGAGGGAAACTTGAGGGAAATGGTTTTTTAACTCATTAATAGCCACATCCTTATCTGAACGAATACTTTCTCTAGCCTTTAGCCCCCAAACATGTCAGGCCCATGGCCTATTACTGTTTTATACACAGGAAGACGTCTTGACTTATCATTCTTAAAAAGTATTAAAAACTGTAACTGGTCAATAATGATTTCAGTGTCCATTCGACTCTTCAATGTTTTGCAGTAGATGTTAATTCAATTATATATTGCTGTGGAATAGCAGTTATGTATGTTTTTGTGAATACTGTAAGATTAAGTATAATGTGTGCTTGAAGCTACTATACTGCTCTTTCAAGCACTTTTTTGTGCTTAAGAAGGGTGTTTTGATGTTTCAAATATCCTTGTGAAAATAGCATACTGTATTCTCATTACGGTGAGATGAATGACAGTTCAGGCTACTGAACTAATTGTCAGAAAAAAATACAGATATCTTGATTAAAAAACAAAATCAAATGTGATGTTCCATAGGTTGTCTTCCTGATTCTCCCATGGCCTAGCTATATATTACTAGGTATTTACTAAGGCATAGTTTTGTAAGGGCTTTTAATTACCTCACGTTGTTTCATATAGACTTTTCTCAATGAATTAAACCCCTGCAAGTATCTCTGTTCATGTTTAGGAACAACATACTATCAAAATATCCAGATTGTTAAGAGAGTAGATGTGGTATGACAGTGATTTGTACAGCGTGTAGCAAGATGGTGCCTCAACTCTCACTGGGAAGCTGGAGACTTCAAAATAGGCTATTAAAAAAATAATGAGCCCCTCTGATTCTTTATTCTTCCCAGAATTTCTAGGGAAGTCACTACCATTTTTGAATGGGAAAGTGAACAGAAACTGTAACTGTAAAGAGAGTCTTTTCAGCAGTTCTTGTCCTCTCCGGGAATTAACACCAGAATAGTTTTAAAATTTAAAAGCAGACTGTGCAGATGTCTGCATGAGCAGATGTATCACAGAGCCTACAGAAGATCTGTGCCCTTCCAGAGAAGTATCTAAGATTCATGTAACATGCACTGGTACATAAAAAAATAGTACTTCGTGCTTTTTTTAGCCACTAGATCAAATATTCTCTTTCCTCTGCACCAAAAGTGAGAAATTCTGATTTAAAATAAACATTTTTCAGGGATGAGAAAGAAATGAGTATTCTTACTTATTTTCAAAAGTAATAAAGAGGTGAAAAGAATGATCTGACATGTAATTTTTTCAGCTTTAATTAGAGCAGTTTCTTGGGATTCCACAAAGTATCTGTCGGCAAACCTGAAAATCGAAACCAAATCCATCCAGTGTAAACTGTGTACTTAAGTGTTTTCAGTCTCATGAAACTGCCCTTAAACAGATGGATCTAACTCTGATTTATGAGTGCTTATCTCAGGAAACACAACTTGGCCATGCATTTGATACCTGTGTGGGAGTGGGTGGGCAAGCATGCCTGTGTCTGTGTGCAGATGTTTGAGGTAAAACCCTCCAGGGCTCATTGGGAAGAGAGGGTGGAGAAAGTTGGTTAGTTATTTCTGTTTCTTGGCTTTTAACCTATCCATCAGAAAGAAATTAGAAGACAATACTTAATCACGGAATTTTCAGAGTTGAAAGGGACCACTAGAGATCATCTAGTCCAACTCCCCTGCTGACACAGGAATGCCTAGAGTGCATTACTCAGGACTGCATCCAGGCGGGTCTTGAAAATCTCCAGTTCATTATAATTCATTGCAATGTATTCATTTACTGTAAATGATAGCAAAAGCTATTCCTGTCCTAGTCAGAGCAACAATTTCTGTTTATTTGCTCCTTTATAAAATTCCCAAAAGGAAATAGGTATTTTTTCCTGGGCTAACAAAAGTGGCAATAGTGACATTCTTGAAAAAATGAGGTAGTGCATGTCCTTCCCTGTTAGGTGTGAAAACTCACTGACTAATGTCAAGCACAAAGTCTACTGAAATGCTTTCCAAACCATTGGGCTGTTTAATTTAAATAAAAAAGGTATATTTATAGGGCAGTGCATACTGAACTATGAGCATATACATTCTACTTGTATTTACTCTGCACATTTTGTGGGAACATGCAAGTTCCAGAAAGGAACTGAAACTGTAGATTAGATTATCTGATTTTGGTGCAATGAGTTTATCTTTACAAGGCTTTGAGCATGTCCAGTGATTTCTCCAGTTTCCCAAGCAAAACATCCGAACACTAACAGTGTTTGTAAAAAGTGCTGCCTCATCACAGCTGATAGACCTGATGCCCTATGCCATTGCTAATCATTACCATTATCTAGCTACAATTTTCATGGCTGAATCCAGCCGTCTGATGAGCTTTGCTATTAATCTTTGGTTTACTTTGAAACGGTCGATCACAGTCATAAACTTAACAACTCTGGCAATTACTGCCAATGATTTTATAACACCTTGAAATGAAATAGACCATTTTTTAATAACATCTTCTAATAATTCTGTTAATGCAACTGTTAAGCACATTGAATTTCAATATAACTTCAGTTTGATCTGATAATCTGAAGAAGGTGCTGGTTGGAATGAATTTCTGATTGGCTCTGGGCTCACATTCTCAGAATATCCAACAAGCATTCTGGCAGAAGTATAATTTTAAACCCTCTTTGAACTTCTGTGATATCCAGGTTCATATTCTGTTGTTTCTCAAAATGTACATGTGGTAGTTGATTCTGCTTCTCCTTCATACCTTGCAATTATCTTGAATCCTTTACAATTATACTCAATCAGATGCTGTATTGACTGAAGAAGAGATTTCAAGATCTGGCTCACAGCTATTTCTCATTATTATAATCAAAAGAGTATGTTTTGTGATGAGCTCCATGCTTGCAAATGGAGTTTGGGAAAAAGGACTTCTCATTTATAGATAAAATTCAGTCCCAAGAATTTAATCTTTTAAAAATTCTGTTCACAAGTTGCCTCTGAATACATTTTGATTTTTCAAAATTTAAGATATTAATTTTAAATGACACTTGAGCATTTAATTTTGGTTATTTATTACTTGTGTGAAAAGTCCTCAGTGAAATTACCCAAGTTACCTGTAGCTGATCTGAAATGGGAAATAAACCTTTACAAGAACCATGAAACATCCACACCCACATGTTAGGAATATTTAATTGCCACTGATGGCAATTTTTCTGCACATTTTAAAAGTGGATATTTTCTTTTCTTCTAGCACCATACAATAATTTAAAAGTGCATGCTTATGTAATCTACAAAGCAGAACAGACAATGACAGAGGAATTGGATTATTAGCATTTAACTCTGGCTGCATGACTTTTCAGCTTTTGCCTTCTGACAGTCATGCTAACAAAGCGCTGCTCCTGCTCTCAGAAGACATGCAGAAGACACTGTTGTAACAAAGAATCCAGTATGGGAGAGGATCTGGGGAAGATTGTGTGTTTCATCTACTTAACCTCCTTCACTGAACCTAAATCCATGTTATTGCTAACAGACATTTGTCCAGCCTGTTTTTAAAGATTCTTAGTGCCAGAGACTTCACAGCCTCCCAGGACAACTTATCCTAACAATTCACTGTTCTTGCAGATACAGGATCTTCCCTTGCTTTATTTGTAGCTATACCAACCTACTTAATTTATTCTTTTCTTGCATGTGTTCTACAGCCCTTGCATGTCTAGCTGCTTTATGCTGCAGTGGTGTCAGGTAGTTCTCAACAGCTTTCAAGCACAGAGCAGCAAAGTGCCAGCTGAGGCTTTGCTGAGTACACCGGAGGTGATTCTTTACATATCAACCTATGTTCTTGCTAAAGCATCCCAGGGTAATATATGCTTTTGCTGAAGTACTTTGGCATGGCTTATTTGTATACAACTTCTGATCCACTGTTGTTCTTAAATTGTTTTCCTGTATACTATCTAATCAGCTATTGCAGATCCTGCCTAAGTCTGTGCCAGGTAGTTAACTTAATGAATCATTAAGATTGTTCAATTCACTATGTTAGTCTCAATGAATTCATTATGGATAGCTTCATGAATTGGGGTCTACTTTTCCAGACTAATGCTCAAATTTTTTAGGATCACTTTGTGTTTAAATTCCATTCTCCAGCATATCTGTACTGTTACCTCTGAATTTGTATTGGGTTTGCATGGCAAGGTTTTGGTAGTGGGGAGGCTACAAGGGTGGCTTCCGTGAGAAGTTGCCAGAAGCTTCCCCCATGTCCGATAGAGCCAGTGCCAGCCAGCTCCAAGACAGACCCACCACTGGCCAAAGCTGAGCCCATCAGTGATGGTGGTAGCGCCTCTGTGATAACATATTTAAGAATGGGAAAAAAATGCTGCACAACAGCAGCCGAAAAAGGAGTGAGAATATGTGAGAGAAACAAGTCTGCAGCCACTAAGGTCAGTGAAGAAGGAGGGTGAGGAGATGTTCCAGGCATCAGAGCAGCCATTCCCCTGCAGCCAGTGGTGAAGACCATGGTGAGGCAGGCTGTCCTCCTGCAGCCCATGGAGGTTAACAGTGGAGCAGATATCCACCTGCAGTCCGTGGAGGACTCCACACTGGAGCAGCTGGATGTGCCCAAAGGAGGCTGTGACCCCATGAAGAGACTGCGCTAGAGCATGCTCCTGGCAGGACCTGTGGACCCATGGAGAGAGGAGCCTTTGCTAGAGCAGGTTTGCTGGCAGGACTTGTGATCTCATGGTGGACCCACACTGGAGAAGTTTGTGGAGGACTGTTTCCTGTGGGAGGGACCCCATGCTGGAGCAGGGGAAGAGTGTGAGGAGGAGGGATCAGCAGAGACGTGTGATGAACTGACTGCAACCTCCATTCCTTGTCCTCCTGCGCTGCTCAGGGGGAGGAGGTAGAGAAATCGTGAGTAAAGTTGAGCCCACGAAGACTGGAGGAGTTGGGGGAAAGTGTTTTAAGATTTGGTTTTATTTCTCATTATCCTACTCTGATTTGATTGGCAATAAATTAAAATTTGTTTCCCCTAGTCGAGTCTGTTTTGCCTATGACACTAATTGTTGAGTGACCTCCCTTTCCTTATCTTGACCCACGAGCCTTTCATCATGCTTTGTCTCCCCTGTCCAGTTGAGGAGGGGGAGTTACAGAGCAGCTTGGTGGGCACTTGGCATCCAGCCAAGGTCAACCCACCGAAGGGTGACAAAACAGATCACATTCATGTTCTTATGTAGTAATGAACACAAGCCGTTAGGAATTCCACAAAGAAATGCATGCTTTGCAAATCTAAAGATAGACAATAGGCTTTTTTGCTGTGACAGTCCAACTGGATCAGCCCCATGCTGCATGAGCCTTTTGTTGTATTCTTCTTCCACTGTTCAGATGAAGAGAGGGAGTGACAGAATGGCTTGGTGGGTACCTGACGTCCAGCCAAGGTCAACCCACTGCACAATTAAACAAGCATATCTTCATTATTACACCACACATGCCATTCATAAAATACTGAATAAGTCCAGATCCAGGACAGGAAACCCATGCAGTATATCTTTTAATTTCGGCATTGTTATGATTTTCCAGACATGTTGTGAAACACAGAACAATATACCTAAACAGATCAAGCATTCTCAGGATGTATGAGAAAATACTAAGAAAGATAGGGTCAAACAAATTTTACTGAAGTCAAGGCATTTGTTACCAACTCTTTCTCCTATTTGTTTATGAAAAAGGCCTGCTACACTGAGAAACTGGAGTGGTTTTGAAACTCCATGTTTTTGATGAATCTGTGTATGTCACTGTTCATCTGTTGTTATCTCTCAATCATTTACCATGAGATTTTTTTCAATTTCCCCCCATATCTTTTCAGATTCTGAAGTTGGAATAATGAATCTTTAATTTCATCAATTCCCTTTACTCTTTTTTGAAAGATAAGAACCACATTTGTTTTTCTTCAGACCTCAAACCTTTCAGTCTTTAAACATTCTCAACATAGTCTTTAATGGCTTTAGTAAGCATCACCCCAGTTCACTAAATATTGTATAGTAAAATTAAAGAATATTAATTTTACTCAATATTTTACTCAGTTTTTTACTCAAGGAATTCTGCCAGTTCTCGTTCATATCTTACAGAAGCAGCGTATACATGCATATGCTTCTCTTGAATTTCACAGGGCTACCTCATGAAAATTGTATGGTACGAAACAAGACAGTGATTCTGCAGTTAGAAAAGCTTTAGTAGAGATTCTTTGTAATGGGATATTGACTGACAATAATGTTGCATCCCTTTCTTCCTGCTTCATTCATGTATGCTTAAAAACTGCATAAAACTTGGAAAGGGATACACTAAAAGATTAATTCAACAATATCTTAGTCTGTGCAGTGATTTCCTATTGATTGGGTCATTATAACACATTCATTTTGCAGGAATATCACAGATGTTTGTCATCAAGGTGACTACTAAAAGGGTGCCACAAATATGGCATGAGATGTATTCACAGTTGGAGGAGAGTAAGGTAACTTGGATATGAAAAACAAATGAAAGACAAAAGATAAAGCAAATGTTTACTGCCTAAAAATATATTCTACACATGTGCAAGTAGACAGTATATGTCGAGGTGTAAAATCCACGTAAAAAATTTCAGAACCATATGAAATCCTGTATTCATCATGTACCTTGGACTTGCTAACCTGTCCTCTGCTCACTAATCCAGCTCTCCTAGGATTTGTTTTGACATTCTAAGCCCCTAAGTATCCTCAAACAGCTATCACTCTTCAAATAAAATTCCTAGAGGAATGGTTTTTTTCCTGCATCAAAATTACACTGGACTGCACCCAAGTTGGACAAAACTTAGTCCTGGAGCAGAAAGAGATTTGAGTTCCAATATTCGTGATTTCTCATGGCTAGTGCAGGAATTTTATGTACTTGGAAAGCTAAGTATCTCAGCTCTTCAAATGATGTCAGTTCCATGAATAAATATAAATACCTAAAATACTACATTATGTTTTCAAATACAATCTTCACCTCAGTAGTCTTTCTTTTCATAAGTAGCAAAATATGTACCCAGTTGGGAAAAAATAAAACCAAAAATTTCTTGAAATATATAGTTGTGATAGATAGATAGATAGATAGATAGATAGATAGATAGATAAAAAGAAAGAAAGAAAGAAAGTAATCATGGCAGATATCTCAGATCTAGATTATTTTCTATTTTCCTTAGTCAATAAATAACAAATTAATTTACTTCTATTAATATCTTTGAGGTCTTTGGACTACATGTACACTGAACTTATTGTGTGGTGATCTCTTTCCTGTGTTTGGAAGACTAACCTTTGGAATAAGTTTGGGAAAACATGTTGTGTTTGGATGTGTTGAAGAAGTGTTTTCTGCCAAACTAATTACACCTAAGGCAAGCAGATATGGTAGAATTCTCTTTCAGCCTCTTTGTAGATCAGTATGTGGTGTAAGAGTGCTCTTTCTGCACTGTATATGAAGAATATGAGAATGTATTCAATTTGACTATTAGCTATCAGTTTTAAGCTAATGAAAGCAAATGTTTTGTGTGTTTCAGTTCTCTGCCAAAATGAAAAGAAATTGAAAAAACCTGTCACAGTTCTTCACAGTAAGAACCAGGAATGAAAACAAAAAAATACCTACCAGAAGTCGATACAGCAGAGCCATGGCAGGCCTCTTTTAACCAAAAGGCAGTGAAACTTTTGCCAGGTGTATGTGTGGTAAAAGAACTGGAAAAACATTAGCCAGCTAGAATCCATAAATTAGGTGATACACTGTGCTTACAGCTGCTGCTTCTCTGAGGAAATACCTGCCTCAAACAGCAAGAGAATCACAATATTATGGTGAAAGATATACAAGTCCCATTGACTTTGGAGTTAAAATATAAACTTCAGATTGTAAATAAGGCTTACTGATGCTTAACACTGCAAAGAACTGGTATGGTTCTGAACAACCTGTACATAAAATCCACTGTGCATGGGAAAACTTATGTATTGAATTCACTGATGTCTTAAACTAATTTCCCACACATTTAAGAATTGTGCTATAAGAAGACAAGAAGAATCTGGTTCAGCCATGCTGTCATTTATATTAGTATTATCTGACCTATGTAGTCATACCTATAGACCAATCAATGCCTAACATCACTCTGAACAATGGGAAAATACAAAATTACATGAAGTTTCCAGCCCAAAGAACTTGAACTTCTATGTTTTAAACACCATGCACATTTACTGGCTTAAAGAAATAAATATTAACTTTTCTTCAGTATCTCATTAATATCTTCTTTTTTCTCCCTGTTATATTGGTGATTTTTCTAGCTTTTAACAATGTATTGCCAGTCAGTAACCTTGGAAGAATATTTGTCTAACATAGAGCAGAAGTTTTACTGATATTCCATATAAATACTTTCCAAATATTTGCTTTCTATAACACCACAGTAAACTCCTATGGGAATGGAATACAAGGGAATTCAACAGCACACAGCATAAACTCCATATTCATAATTTTTTTTCAGATTTGGACGTCTCTGAGATCATCTCCAAACACAACCGTAGTATTCATCCACAAGAATCATAAGTATCTGAAAATACTGACATGAATAATTTTCTCTCAAGACATCAGGAAAACTATTTTGTTAAAAAGAAATTGGTATTTGTCTTGCAAGCTCTTGATTTTAAGACCTGAAGATAGTGAAATGTACGTGTCCTTGATATTTCACAGAATTACGTCATCAAAGCTTCTTTCTGCTAGCTGTTTCCAAGTCACTGAATAGGACATCATCTGAGCAATGGAACCTTTATTTCAGCAGATTTGAGCTCCTCATTCAATGGACAGGACTTTGAAGATTTACCTTAGGTGGTCTTCTGGTTAAAAAAATATTGTGCAATTTCGCTAAAATTATGGTTTTTTTCATTTAAAAAGAATAAACCATTTTTTATTCACCATCTGTTGGGGACCCTCATAGTTTGTCTACGCCTTGTTTTGAATTCCTCTGTATGTCCACAGGAACCTTGTCTGTAACACAGTGGTGACGTCTGACTGGACTATTTAGAAATAGGATAAGGATTTTACTATATTATGTTGAGTATTTTGAATTTGTATGCATGCTTATCTACTCAGATGGTGTGAAGAACAGTTTTTAAAATCAACAGCTTGATTTTGTCCATTGAAAAACCACTACTGCAAGCTGTAACAGAAATGATTAGCCCAGGTTCAAAATATACCACCCATACTGCTATGCTAATAGGTAATACAGAAACGATCTATATTATATTTTCCTCAAATAGAATATATGTGTCCCTGATGAACAGGTGAACTGAATATTGAAAGGCTGTTTAACAATATTCATTAGTACTATTTACTTGGGCAAATACTATACATCATCAAAAAATGGAAATGAAAAGTTAATTTTCAGAGTCACATGGATGAAATTAAATTATAATTTGTTCATGCTAGTTGAAGTCCTTCTTTTCTTTCAAAATATGACAGAAAATGAATCAAGCCACATTTGTATGTTTGTATCTTAGCTAGGTCTGTCTCAGGAAATCTCATTAAACAGTGCAAGTTTGTGGTTGATAAATTGGTAATCTTGACTCTGTATTTCCTGAGCATGTATTTTCACACTCCATAATTTCCTTCAGATTTCCTCACAAAACAAAATTGTTATTGTATTCCCTCATCCTGTCAATGTTAAGGTTCACTAAAGGGGATCACTTTATTTAGCGCAGTGCTCTGATATATTTACCCAATATATTTATATATTTGGGCACTGTATCTCACGGTTTACAGCCAAAAAGAATACAAAGTTCTCACACCATCAAACAAAACTTTGAGGTACTGAGTTTCCTTGTTTGTCACAATAACACCAATTTCTACAGAATAATTTCAAATGCTGCTCCCATACCCATTGGAATATAACAAAAGCTAGGAACCCCAGGCATTCCTTGGAATATGGTGATTATCACAGTATAGAAATTTTCCTTGGATTTTATGTAATTTATATTTGTAATTCCATTGCAATAAATCAGTTGTATCTTGCATTTCTCAGTATCATTGTGTAAAGGCATTCAGGGTTAATCACACTTTGCAGTTTAGTTTGCCATTTTTGCTTAGTCA
The DNA here is from genome assembly GCA_008921705.1 of Burhinus oedicnemus. Classification (NCBI taxonomy): domain Eukaryota; kingdom Metazoa; phylum Chordata; class Aves; order Charadriiformes; family Burhinidae; genus Burhinus; species Burhinus oedicnemus. Next base: position 1,207,434 of record VFFE01007194.1, read on the forward strand.
TTTCCTGAACAGCCTGTCTCTCAGCCTGCTATCCTCTGCCAATAAGAATTTGATCTGAGGAATGTTTTAAGCAGATAGCTATACTTCTGCTAGCAAATGTTTCTGAAACTTCCTTCTCATTGTCTCTTTCATGTGAAATCTCTGTTTCACTTCTTGAACTTCCTCAATGAGTGCAAACAAATACAGATGTTAAGATAAAAGCATGGGTTTTGGATGCATAAATCACATATATCCAAAGCATGTGATTGCAGAGTTCACTTTAATCTGTGTCTTGGCTCTGGGTTCTGTGGCAACTTTCTTTCCTAACTTACCATGCTACTGTACATCCTTCACCATACAGGAAACAGGTGCAAGCAAGCCTTCCAGGTGGCAGACTGGAAAAATACAAAAGGATTGCCCTTTCCGGCAGGAGGCAGTTAGACTGTGGACTTTGCTGTCACACTGTATCTAGGTTGCTCAGGGCCGCTACAGGTACAAAAGGCATTTAGAAAAATTCCCCAATGAAAAAGCCAAAGAGGGCTGTCAAGTACCATGGCATCATTTCTTCTTCAAAAATCTCTGTGTTACAGATTACCAGAAGATGGGTAGTCTTACTGGGGCACTGTCAGCATATGTTGCCTTTGCTCTCCCATTTGGCTTTAAGCATATGATATTGTCCAGTGCCAGAAACAGAATACTTTGTTAGGACCATGTTTCCTGTCTGAGATATGATCTTCAGCTGTGGAAACTTAAAAAGGTAGCTCTCATTGGCTTTTTTAGTATATCCGGGTTTGCCCACCTCAACATAGGCATCTCCTCTGACTAGCTTTCACTGCGTCCTAAATTGGATTTTTCTTAGTCAGCTCCTTATAGCATTTCTGTTTAACGCTAGTTTTTAATTTTTCTTTATGATACCACTTACACATTTCATTAACGTTGGAATTTTTGTCCCACTGATTTGCAGCTCATATATTATTGCTGATTCTAATGTCAACACATGCATTATCCTATTATAAGCAAGTGAATGTTGATCAGACACTGCAGTTTCTTCAGCTTTCAGTTTAGGAGAATATTCACAGGAAAAACAAATTTGAATACATTTGTGATTAGACATGAAAAATACGTCTCCTTCTGCTCATTTTTTTTTGCACTTTAGCCACTTGTGGCTGTCTATTCCCCTGTGTAATATGTCAGAAAACAGCTACCCTGTGCATCTGAGGCTTAAACGTATCCTTGGCAAGAGCAGATCCCAGAACCAAATATTTGAAAACTAAAGTTTCATTTCTTCTCTAGTGGTTGTATATGGACAAGTGCATTATGATCTTTTTGGATAAAGGTTCTTCAAGTAGTTGTCAGTACAATCTATGTTTAAACATTGCAGTGAAACTTCCTAAGCAGATGAGATTACAACAGCAAACTGTCAAAGAAAGGAAGTTATCAGGTAAGCACAAATCTTTCAGTGTCTTCCACAGTCACAAGGAACAGGCACATCTGCAGGATTTCTGAAGCTGTAGTTTCTCAGTCTGGAGAGGAAGAACGCATTATGCAAATGATGGACAATTCTTAAAGCCAGATTTCTTAGAATTTAGGGAGTTGGTCCCTAAGGAAACACACAACAGTGCTTCAAATATAATACTGGTGAGGACTGAAAGCTGAAGCTCTGCTGCTTTGGATGATCAGTGGGGATATACCAAACATTTTGATAGAAGCGGCATAGATGTTTTTCACACTTTGAAAGAATAAGAACTGAGAATGTTGAGATGGTACTTGCACTGCATACACACACTACGCCAACTGGTGCTTGTGCTCTCCAGTACTTTGTTAGTTCAAACTGGCAGTCTATCTAGCTCTAGAGACATGTTTTAGATGGATTTATGTTTTAATTACTCTCCAGGTTTACCCTCACGCATTATCTCGTGTCACAGGTGCAGCACTCAATCTTGACTGAGTGTCTGTAGCTTGAATCAGATCCCACCTTGTCTCTCTCTGCTGCGACAAACTAACTCAGCCAATGCTCTGTGGGGAAGTGCCAACTGCCAGTTCATCACTCCTCTAAATACTGAGTAATTTGCATGACTACTGGGATGGGGAAATAATCTCAGAGGATGAGGAGCCAGCAATGTAAGGTACTGATAGATGGGTGTGATGACAGTTTTTAGCAGGCTGTACATATCTGTCCCTAAGAGAAGCCTGCCCAAAAGCCCTGCTCAGATAACTGAGACTTTGATGACATCTTCTCAACTCTAACATTATATGCTTTTGATATTCACAGGGAAAACAAAGGAAAGTACAGACAATTGTCATGGGGAAAGGTCACCTAAAAGCTCTGGATGATACTTGCCCTGTTGTAATGGTTAGTTATGACATAAGGAGAAGCAAAGAAGTACAGTTGAATATTAACTGCTTTACATTCTTGCAAGAAGTGAGATCCTTGGAACAACTAATGATGAAGGTAAGAACCACTAATTCACTTTAGTAATGCAGAAAGCCAAAGAGAGCGGCCCAGGATGATGTGACTGATGAGGCCTTTGGTGGCTCATGCAGACCATCTAAATTAGAAAGAAAAAAATAAGGAAGACTGTGGTGCCTCAGGGGTAAAAAAATCCATGTGTGCCCTGCACCATGCAGAAGGCTGGCCACAAAGCTGAAGCAATGCATGAAGCAGCTGGTCTGCCAGCCTGCGCTGGGGAGTACTGGGCGACTGGGGTCAGGACGTGACTTCCCCAAGTCCCTGGTTCTGGTTTTGTCTGAACTTAATGACATTGATAGTTGTGAATGGGCTTTGTACGGAGCATGCACGTGTGTGTGTCTTTGAGTGGGAGAATACAAATCACAACTGGCTTGCTATTCCGATCCCACTTAGAGGACAAATTTTAGATTTTATGCCACTGAGATCCCCTCTTGCAGATTCTCTAGTCCAAATGCCTTTCTGACAATATCTGTGACATCTGTATCTATATCAGCTTTCTAAAAATTTATCCATTTTAGACAGCAGAAGGCCTTTACGAAGACAGATGAAAAATCAAGGACTGCCCACTTCAGAATTACTTTTTTTTTTCCCCCTATTTTTAAAACATATCCATTCCGTCTGCCTAACCAGTTGTATTACTCCCTTTTGCCAAAGTAAATATACATAGTGTTCTTTTCCTCCTCATATAAAGCCCATCTTTTTTCCTCTGCTTCCATTCATACATCTCTTTTTACCCCTCTGTTACATTTGAGTTTTTTCCTGAGTGGTTAATAGTCCTTTTACTTCCAGACAACTGTGTCAGTGATAATAGCCAACTTACCTGCAGCAAGGGAATCTGAAGGACTTACTGATAGGACATACCTTGACAGCAGAGAAATCTGCCAGGCAGAGTGTACAAGATGAATCTCCTGTTTGAGTTTGCCCTTGGTCCCATGTGAGTGAAGAGCTCATATTGCCCATGTCTTGGTATCTGTGTCCTCATGGTCTCACCAGATAAAATACCAAAGTGGACTGAGGGGAGTACAGCAGTTGGAGTTGGACTGGGATGTCCAAGAATCCTCAGGGACGGTGCCGTCCCAGAGGCTTAGCAAATGTGACTATTAGATACACTCAAAGAATTCAAGAGTTTGAACTGAAAGTCTTCAGTCTACTCTTTCTCCCAGGCACATTCAAGCAAATTCTCCTATGCTTGAAGTAATCTTCTGGCACTAAAACTTTTTGTCTTTTTCTTACAACACATTTAGCTGTTCATCTTGACATCTGGAGAAAAGAAAAAAGAGGTAGTACTAATCTAAATTAAATGTGACTGATAAGCAGCATCTGCTTGCTTTTTTAAAGAGGCCAAACTAATATATCTCAGAGGATTGAACTGTTTTGTTGGTGATCAAACCACAGAAGGAAGAATAACATGAATCAGATATTCGTGCTCACTGAAATGTTAGCAGAGCTGGCGGTGTCTTGACCAAGACAAGACTTACCACATTTTTCCCTATCAAGTAAGAGCAAAGCATTTGTTCTTAACCTCAGAGCAATGAGGCAAGTGTAAAAGTCTCAGTGTGATCAGCCCATTAGCCATGTGAGATTTTTTCAGATCTTACAGATGAAGTGTCAGGCTGAAAACATAACCCCTGCAATATGTGTACCGTTTGCTTTTAATCTGTATCCAAGGCACAGCCCTGATCCAAATCAGGGTGAGCAAGATGCAGAGATAGCTCCCTGTTACAACTCCAGACCCCAGGAAGGGCAACTGCATCAGAAACACTTTGAGTGTCTTTAACTTGCCATTTTTACTTTTAACTTGCCTTTAGTGTGCATCATGTCTAATTTTGTCACTGCAGGTTGGTGGATTTTATCCTGTGGGAAGCATCTGATTTGTAGAGCAGGCTATGGAAAGTAGAACTCTGCATGTGTCTGTTGGTGTGTTTATTTGTTTCAATCTGACTGTTCCTTTTTTCCCAGAACTCTGGACATGGCTTCCAGTTCTTTAATTTCCTTATATTCCTTATCAGTGTCCCAGTGCATGTGCATGCTAGTCCATGAAAGCTATTATGACACCTGGTCCATTCCTATTACCTAGTCACTACAAGGCTTCCTCTGAGCTTTTTAGGAACGTATGAGATACCTTTTGGGTCTTCCCCTCCCTAAGATGATTTTCTCACTGTCCTTACTGCCTCTGCCCTTTGACCATCCACTACCTAGTTTCAGCCTGAGGAGGGCTGTAATCACACCAGCATTATGCAAATGTAGGGGATGAACAAAATCAGTTGCACAGACAAAAATGGCAAATCATTTGTACACTGCTGCAAGGCAATGATTTTGTATTCTGATGCAATGAGACCAGTAAAATACCGCAGTATTTATAGTTAATCCAGTTGTAACATGAAGGAAAATATAAGTTGTAGAGATAGAAAAAACTTTCTAGGGAAATAGAGAGTGAGCAGCGGTAGATGGAAATATTTGCAAAATAAAAGGGAACTTATGAGTGGATAAAATAAGTGATGTAATAAGGAAGAAAGTAGAAAATAGTGCACAAAATATGATTGAATCCCACCCTTGCTAGTGATGTCATCCCCAGTTCTTCTGAACCTTCAGCTTTATTTTCTTAGGAAATAGGCAGGCAGAATGATGACTTTTTCCAGGCAGACACACTGAATCCATTCCCCATCAAATAAAGCAGCAATTCATTTGTGCTACTGCTGTCTGTCATCGTGTTCCATTTTTTTCTTTCTTATCACCTTGCGTTTAAGCTTGAAGGAAGCAGAAAGTTCACCTATGTCGTTTGCTGGCAGCTGAAATTCTTTCTCAGTTTCTTAATGGAGGCAAGAATAGCTCCCAAGATTGAGCACTAGGTGTCCTGAGGCTTTCTTGGTTAGTAAAAAGAGATGACAAGACTGGAATGTATTAAATCTGCTGTTGTCTCCTGGGCATCATTTATAGATTCTCTGTCAACCCACAAGATCCTCTATTACTATGAACAGTGTAATTAGTTTATAATTAGAAGTTAATCACAAATCTATAAAAGAAGCTTCCAAATATTGACAACGGTTAAGAAAGTGGGATTACCATATATAGTTAATTAATTGCTGGTTTGAAATTTGTAAAAGGAAATGAATTCTTAAAGCACCTTATAATCCCAGTAGCAGAAATTGCTCTTTCCTACTTCCAGCTTCAGCAATTATTTGTGTATCTCTGATGGCCTGAAGGAGATGATTAGGACAAAATATAAAAATAGTGGTTTCAGTCTGGTTAAGTTCTGTTCTAAAATGTGTGTTAAAACAGCACTTTCCTATGCAAAAGATCAGTTCCTTCTATGTATTCTAAGTCCTCTTTGCACACTACCTTCACCCTCCTGGGGCTGCAGGGAACCCCTCAGAAAGAAAGAGTAGCCAAATACATGGTATTCAGCATAAAAAAGATAAAAGAAAAAATAAATTTTATACTGTCTTATTTCATGGAAAAGGAATATTATTTTGCTGACATTTTTCTCGTTTTGACACTCATTATTGTGTCTTACCCATAGCAAAGGCATGCCAACTTGAGAAAGGAATTTTCACATCTCTTAAATTGTCATGATTTATTTGCTTATTTGTATTACCTCACTGTCACAGACTGAAGCCTCATTGTTTCGGACATTGTACAAACAAAAAGCAAAATGCTGGTTCTTGCCTCAAAGGACTCACAATACTCTAAATGGATATAGGCAGATGAAAGAATACAAGGAAGCAATGACACAACAAGGATGAGTGGCAATGGTCGTAGCACATCTGCAGTGCCAAGTGTTTTGTGGTTTTTTTTGTGATGGGAGGAAAACAAGCAAATTTCAAGTGCGTGTTGCTGAGCATAGTTGAAATACGATAAGGAAGTGGCATTATGGATGTTTATGGGAAAGCTTTGGCCCCGTGTGATGAGCAGCATGGATGGGACAAAAGTAGGAAAATGCTTATTTCAAAATGTAGCAACTGTGAGGTAAGGATATGTCATGGACCAGCTTGGACGAGATGATCTACTGATCTACATATCTCATATCAATTAGGTGGTATGAGACTTTGAGAAGCGCTAAGGGTGAAGACAGACCACTCATGCTTGATACTATAGGTAGAAGAGAGCCTGTGAAGATGTTCAAGGAGAGAGGAGACATCAGGACATTCCTGAGCAAATTGTTTCTCTCTGAAAAAAAGCTGCTAAGTAGCAAAAGCTGCCAAGGGACTGTGGTGGTTTCGTACTTGTCTGCTTCCTTCCTTTGATTCATGAAGGGATCATGGAGAAGTGGGCAGCAGCTTAGAGTCCATTATTGGATCTGACAGCACAAAAGAATCATTTATATGAATGAAAAATAAGCAATGCAACCCCTCCTTTTTTTTGTTCATTCTGTCTGTGTGTACACATGCTCATGTCTTTTTGTTTCAGGTGGGGGGGGAAGGGAGATGTGTGTTTTTTGTTTTTAACAGGAAAGTCACTATTTAAATCGCAAACTGTCAGGATACATGGAAAATGCATCGTACAGAGAATTTCAAAGGTGTCAATCAGGAAAACAAATGGGGAACTCCTGTGGAATTGTACACAATGTTATATTCACTAATACCAAGCAAATTTCCCATGGTTAATGTTATTACAGTGACTAACCACTTGTACTGAAGTGCTAAGCAGTGGTATGGCCTGGCATACAACTATTTAGAGAGCTTTTCAGAAAGCTGGTCAAAATTAGGAAATGAAAGATACTCCTCATATTCCAGTGAACAATGTAATGAAGAACTTCTGAAACTGTTTACAACAGTCAAGGCAGCACAGCAAGTAGCTCTGCACATTGGCCATTGCATTGCAATTCCAAATGTTCTACAAGGTCGTGCCAGCTGGCACACCTGGCTAAAAAACTGTTGACAAACTACACAGAGGATACTCTTCTAAATGAGGGCTCCTACCTTCTATGTGGGGATAGGCCTTCACAAGCTGGCATCACATCTGCTCTCTGACCCTCAGAGTAAGTCCTGCAGAAGTAACATATATGGTTGCTCTGTCTACTGCAGCATGGGAGGCAGAAACAAATCCTCAGTCCACTACAGGCCTATGAGACCTACCTAAACATTTGCACAACACCTTCTGCAAGCACTCCAGGACCCAGACTAGGACTGCAACCCTTCATCCATCTTCCTGGGCTTCCTAGAAACAGGCTCAGATTTGCCCTGATTGGAACAGAGGTTGTTCACCTAAAGCAATTTAGGTAAGCCAGGGATCTTAATCTTTCCGTCTTCACTGACTGATGTGACTTTCAAGAAGATGTTTGTAGCAGCAGAAAATAGGAAAATTGTCAGTACTGCTATTTGGAGCTTATTAATTGCTTGTCCAAAGTTAATTTTAGGACCGCTAGGCTTCTTGTAAGTAGTATGGATGGTTTATTTTGTTGGTTGGAATAGTCATAGTCACTAAGCCACTCTCCATCAAATTTGAGAAGTTATGACAGTCAGATAAAGTCCCTAGTGACTGGAGAAAAGGGAATTTCACAACCATTTTTAAAAAAAGTCAAAAGGAGGAACAAATCCTCCTGGAAGCTATGTCGAAGCATATGACAGATAGGGAGAGACAGCCAATGTGGCTTCACCGAGGGCAAATTGTGCCTAACTAACCTAGTGGCCTTCATAAATGGTGGACTGACTGCATCAGTGAATAAGGCAAGGTCAACTGATGTCATCTACCCAGACTTCTGAAAGGTCTTTGACATGGTTCTCCAAAACATTCTTGCCTCTTCATTGGAGAGAGATGGGTTTGATGGATGGACTATCACATGGATAAGGAATTGGCTCGATGGCCCCACCCAAAGAGTCGGTCAATGGCTCAGTCTCCAAGTGGAAAGCAGTAACAAATTGTGTCCCTCAAGGGTCCATAACAGGACTGGTACTATTTAATATCTTCATTATTAACATAAATAGTGGGATTGAGTGCACTCTCTACAAGTTTGTGGATGACATCAAGTTGAGTGGTGCTGTTGATATGCTTAAGGGAAGGGACACCATGCAGGGGGGCTTGAGGAGTGGGCCCATGTGAACCCCATGAAGTTCAACAAGACCAAGTGCAAGGTCCTGCACCTGGGTTGGGGCAATCCTCAATATCAGTACATACTGGGAATGGATCGAGAACAGCTCTGCAGAGAAGGACTTGAGAACACTAGTGGACAAAAAATTGGATATGAGTTGACACTGTGTGCTTGCAGCCCAGAAAGCCAATCGTACCCTGGGCTGTATAAAAAGAAGTGTGGCGAGCAGTTTCAGGGAGGTGATTGTCCCTGTCATCTCTGCTCTCTTAAGACCCCACCTGGAGTACTGCATCCAGCTCTGGGGTCACCAGTTTGAGACAGATATGGACCTGCTCAAGTGGGTCCAGAGGAGCGTAACAAAAATGACGGAACATCTCTCCTATGAAGAAAGGCTGAGAGACCTGCAGAGTTGCTTAGCCTGGACAAGAGAAGGCTCTGGGGAGACCTTATTGTGGCCTTTCAATACTTCCAGGGGGCTTACAAGAAAGAAGGAGAAGGACCAGGGCCTGTAGTGACAGGACAAGGGGCAACAGTTTTAAACTGAAAGAGGGTAGATTTAGGCTAGATACAAGGAAGAAATTTTTTTACAATGAGCATGGTGAGACACAGGAATCAGTTGTCCGGGGAAGTTGTGGATACCTTATTATTGGAAGTGTTCATTGGAAGTGTTTTCAAGGTCAGGTTGGGCAGAGCTTTGAGCAAAGTGATTGAGTTGAAGATGTCCCTGCCCATGGCAAGAGGGTTGGACTAGATGATCTTTAAAGGTCCCTTCCAACTCAAATGATTTTATGATTCTGTCATTGGCATAACAGGATATATCCAGTGGCTCACAACTGGGCCAGCTTCCTAGTAGAGTCCTTTTAGCAAGAGAGTAGAGGGTTTTGGTGTTATTATGGTAGGGTTCTTTGCTTGTTTTCCCAGAAGAAAAAAAGTTTTGGAAAAAAAATTTCTGGTGACAATGTTGCATTTTCCCAGCTTTGATAGTCCTGAATGCACATGTGTAAGGTAAAATTATGTACACAGTATAAATCACTGTGTAAATGTTTCTGATACACAATTACAGTTCAAGGTCACTGCAGTAAGGCTCTGTTGGCCCTTAATCTGTATGATTTGCCCTCTCTCAGGCTCCTATTAACTCTGTGTTTTGCAAAGCAGTCTCTGAGCCTGAAACAAATTGCACGTTGAGTGGCTGCAGTGTATTAGGTACTCAAGATTTAGGTCATGGATCTAAATTTGCTGTACAACTCATTCTTTTCCTCATTGTTCCTCTTCCCTTTTCCTCAGTTCAACACTTTTCCTTCCCTTGTGGGACTTTCTTAATGGACTCAGTTTATCAGCATACATACATTTACTCCCCATTGCTCTTTACAGTCAAACTTCACTAATGCATCTCCTTGCCCTCCTTGCTTTTGGGAGGCTAAGTGGATGCCAGGGAGCTGAATATGTAAGTACCCATCTCAACAAATCTAACATGTACTACCCAGGAGATGCCCCTCTTGATAGATCAGGCAAAACACTCTTACAAAGCCAGCCTGATTCATTCCCTCCTGCCCATCTTTACTCCTCACTACTGAGAAAAATTTGTTCAACCTTTCTCCCTTACTATGCATTCCTGTTTCCTTCAGGTTACAATCAGTTTCCTGCCTTGTCCTGCAGATGAAGGCAGACTGCCTCTTCAATCACAGACTTAGCTATACAGCTAAGTTAAGACGTACCAGCAATCACTTTTCTTTCCACCTCCCCAATCCCCTTCCTCAAAGCTTTTCTGCAGTGCATGGAATGAGTTTGATTTTGAAACTGACTTAATTTAGTGCATTTTTAGAACTGATTAAAATGTTCTTCACCCCTCCCCCAGTACCATGCAGGCTGAGCAATGGACCCCCCCCAAATCCAGATTTCTCCCTATGGATAGCAGCAAAGATGAAGCTAGGTGTTTCCTATGGGCTGACCTGCAGTCTTGCCAGAAAGAACAGATTGGCCAAAAAAGAAGGTTTTAATAAAGGATTTAATGAGTGAAGGAGGTGGGAAGCTTGAGGGAGGAAGGTTTTCTCTGTACTTGCCTTTCCCCAGAAGGTGTCCTGGATTTGCCCTTGCTTTGATTGATAATGTATTCCTCCAGCAGTACAACCCACCCTTCTGTTTCCCTTCATCATACAGCTGCACATTGTGCTGATGGCTTGGGGGCCTTTCCTCATCTTACTGCAAAAAGGGCTCTTATTCAGTATGCTGAAGATCCTCTCCATTTGACAAATATTTCCACCTTTTATTCTTTGCCCTAAAATATGCTGTGCTGTTTTTCAGCATTAAATAGTATGTGCTTCCTTGGTTCTACTCTGCCTGACTGCACTGCTACTTTGTTTATGCTAGTACTGATTAGCCAAATTGGACGTCTAGAGCTTTTTTTGAAACTCTAGCTAATAACATTTTCTCAGTCTGAAAGAAAGGTTTAGTTAGGTGTGGAAGGCAGAGAAATCATCATCAGCGTGTGCTTCCTCTGTTTGCAGATACACTGGGATGCTGTCATCAGATCTCATATACACAGCATGGTCACACCTGGTAATGACTTGGATAGGAAATGGCATCATGCATGAAAATTCAGCAAGTGAAGGTAGTGTTAGAAACAGACAACATGCTTGTTCACCTGAACCTTTACAGAACAGGTGCTTCAGCATTGTCTCAGGGTCCTGAGGGAAGTGTTTAAATTTAATTCAGGAATAAAACCAAGCTCCCAACTGCTTGAGATGATTAAAAATCCCAAGACTCTCTTTGTAAGAATAAGAGCATGACCCTGATATCTTGGCCAAATTCCAGACAGTGAAATTACATTCTGCCAATGTGAAATATACCTGTCATTTGAATTGCAAAGCTATTCTGAATTCCCACTGAGAACTCCTGTTGAGTTTTGCATGCTTTAAATGGTTGCCATGTCCACCACTTAGATACAGTATTTTTGGCGAGGGATCTGTAAGTAAGTCTATCTCCAAAGCACATTGGAAGAGAAGAAATAGATTAAAGACAAAACACCATCATTGTTTCCTATGGTAGCTCCATTATTTTTCTCAAACTCTATCAAGCCACTGATTACTTCTTATTACTCTTCTTAGTGATGTTGGTTTGAGATTCCTCACAGGAAAGGAGATAATTGAAAGATAGATTAGAAAAGCAAGAATTTGGGATAAAACTAAACCAGCAAATGTTAGGTATGGCATGCTGGCACTTTAGATGTTTGGTCTCAGGAGAAGGATGGCTATTGCATAAGAAATTTCATTTTTTTCAATTGATTCTTTTTTAATGAGTTAAAATAATGAAACAGATGTATGCAACCATACTGAAATCATCTTACCTGTCAATTATAGTAGGTCTTTATGTGACAGCTCTACCACTGCAGGGTGAGAATTGGAAGGAAGGATTCACTACAATCTGTGCTGCCCCATTCCATCATCCCAAGCCCGCTAGGTGTGATAGCTCCAGCCTCATCAGAGACCAATGGAACAAGAAAATTCTGGGTGAAGTTAAACCACAAGTTACATTTAATACATTATTAATTGACCAAGAAAAACCTAATTTTCTACCATGGCAGGGGTATGATTTACACAGCCCAAGGAAAAGAAGCAGCATTCATGTTGTCCCATCTGGTAATCAACTGACCCCTTGCCACACAGTCAGAGCTTAGGACATTTCTATTCCACAGCTAAAGATGACCATGGCACAAATGATTTTACCTCCATTCTTTCTGGACTTAAAGCCTAACTGGATGTAAGATATTGTTGGAGGGTTTTAACTAAGGAGGATTTCCATCTAGCAGACCCTTCATACACTAATGAAACTGTGTAGATGGGCAAGTATCATTAAAACCATATCCGAAGGAACCTTGGTTATAAGCAGTTTGTTAGGAGTACACATAGGAACTGTTAAGTCTCAAATGAATAAATATTACATATGGTCTCTCCTTCCAGCAGTGTTTTGGTCACTACCGTCTGTCACTAGCAGACCTTCTGCCTTTGGGCTCAATTCTGGCAGCTGCTTTCGTTGCCCTCATCTTCTCATTCAAGCCCAAGGTTTGGGTTTTTTTCCTCCTTTCTGCTTTTCTGCTAAGGGCTGAAAAGCCTCCCTGCTCTGTGATAGAGTGCCGTAGGGGCAATGTGCTTAATCTGCTGCCTCCCTCCTTCCTTAGAAATTATGAACACGAGCGGATCCCCAGGGCTTCAGAAAACAACCCCATCTGACCTCACTCCCTTCTGCATGTGGATTCAAGGCCAAAGACAGCACTGGGTTTAGGCATTAAGTTACTTTCCATGCCTGAGAGACAGCAGGACTAGTATGGGCACAGGAAGCTGTAGAGACATGCCAGGTATATTGCAGCTCATCTATCTTGCTTCTGCTTGTGTTGAATAGTCTGGCTGCCTCTGGAGCCAGAACTGTCATATGGGGGACACAGCCCTTTGAGGAAGGTGTTACACTTAAGCCTGCATGCATTCCCTTAGACAAGGGCTTGCACCATCCTGAGAGTCTTTTCTGAGAGACAGCAGATGTTCTTCACTCTCCTAGATCTGCTTTTGTAAGGCCCCTTACAACTGCTCTTTTAAAAGGCCTCTGTGGGCTCTCAAAGTTCTTGCTGAAATTGGGAGAAAAGGAAAAGGAGTGTCTTTCCTTTGATATGAGTGTGATTTTTTATTAGGTCAGCTGGAAGTATTGGTCTGGTGTAAAATAAATATTTTTTATTTATGGGGTCCCACTACTGTGGAGAATCTCCAGAAGTTAGTTAGTCTAGACTATGGCAGGCAAAAAGGTGTATTTTTCTGAGGTCTACAAAGTACTCCTTTTAAATGGAATCATAACCTTTCTTTACAAAGCCGACTTTCCTATTCGCTGTATGTCTTCCTTTCTCAGACTCTCCCCATTCTTTTTCAGATCCTAGGCCACCACCTAAATTATTAAATGTAATATCAAGTATTTGTAGGACTAGATAGAATAAGATCAATTGTGTTCATAATTTAATCTGAATGATGTGGTTAGAATCACACCTCAAAGGCGTAATACAATTTTTTCTTCTGAGTACACATATTTGGGAAGGGAGCTAGAAGTGATAGTATTTAGAACTTTCCACTACCAGTTCAGCTCTGTATTTCTTTCTAGTGCAACAGCTACATTCAGTGCAGTATGCTCTGTGTGAGTATGTATCCCTTCTGAAATACACAGCTACTTAAACCTGCAGAATTCTTGGTATTCTTTAATTTGGCTTGAAATTAAACTATTCTCTCAGTTACAATTACATTGTAAAGAGATGGTATCAGTAGTTTCGCTAGGTTGATTTCCCATGTCAGAAAAGACACTTTTTTTCCCCAACACACAGATTAGAAACTGAAAGCAAGCAATGTGAAACACAACGCAGTGCAGTGCAACATGCAGGGAACTTAGGAGCAGGAGCAGTCTTCTCATGTAACTCAACACCTCGTGGAAAATAACCAGCTAGTAACAAATGCTATGCTGTCATCAGAGACCTGCAGTTATAGAGATCAAAGAACTTTGACAAAAGTTTTAGTCTTTAGCATTTCTCATACATTTTTAGTGCAAATATACTCGTGGGTCAAAAATTGGTTGTGCAGATGTCAAACCTTGTTGACAACATGGTTTTGTTTTTTCACAATCAGGGAACCCTCTCTGAGGACTGAGGATTGCTTGTAAGAGGTAGGATACATCTGATCAAGCAGAATAAAAAGCATCTTCGCCAGCTGGCTCACCAACCTGGTGAGGAAACCTTTGAATTAGGAATGAGGGAGGACGGCCAGCAGTGATGTGAGGAAGTGGTGGACAAAGTTGGGTTATGGGGTGATGTAAACAGGAGAGATGTTGTTATCAACAAAACAGGGCAGAAGGGAGCCCCACCCAAACACATCCACATAAATCAGAATGTGCCTGCCAGACAGAGCTATGGGGAAAGCTCCCATGACCTTTCTGGGAAATCAGCATGACTTGTTGCCTCTCTGAAGTGAACAAACAGGAGGAAATAGAGATATGTGTGCAGTTACAGAGTTATGATCTCATTGGAATCACGAAGACATGGTGGGACAGCTCACATGATTGGAGTTCTATGGTGGATCGATACAGGCTGGTTACAAGGACAGCCTGGGACAGCAAGAGGTGATCACTCTTTAAGTAAGACAGCAGCAGAGTGCCTGCCTATGGACAAACAATGAGCTGGTGAGAGCTGATGGGTCAAGAACTAGTTGGCAGACCAACATGGGTCACAATGTGGTGGGTGTCTGCTACAGACTGCCTGACTAGGAAGAAGAAGTAGACGAGGCCTTCTTCACACAACTGGAAGAAACCTTATGTTCACAAGCCCTGTGCCTTATGAGAGACTTGAAGCCCCCCAACATATGCTGGAAAGAGATTACAGCAATGCATGGGAAATCCAAGAGTTTTTAGGAGTGCATTGATGGCACCTTCTTGACACAGGCAATCAAGGACCCAATGAGGGTAGATGCTCTGTTGGACCTCATACAAACAAGGAAGAATTGATTGGGGATGTAAAAGTCTGGGACAGACTGGGGTGTCCATGACATGGTGTTAAGGATCCTGAAAGAAGGGAGCAGAGCAAAAAGCAGGACCACAACCTGGACTTTTGGAAAGCACACTTCAGCCTCTTCAGAAATCTGCTTGGAAGAATCCCTTGTGATACAGCCCTAGTGGGAAGAGGTATGCAGGAAAGCTGGTTTATTTTCAAGGATCACCTCCTCCAAGCCCAAGAAATGTCCATTCTGACAAGCAGAAGGCCTTTGTAGATGAACAAGGAGCTTCTAACAGAACTCAGACAGAAAGGAACTGTGCAAGAGGTAGGAGCAGAGAAAAAGTGACCAGGGAGGAATAAAGAGACACTGTATAAGCATGCAGGTATGGGGTTAGGAAAGCCAAAGCCCTTCTGGAGTTAAATCTGGTGGAACATGGGAAGGACAACAAAGAAGGTTTCTACAGACACATAAGCAGCAGAAGGAAGTTGAGGGAAAATATGGGACTGTTGCTGAATTCAGGAATTCCAAGGCAAGGAGCATCTGAGTAAGGAACACTTAAACAAATTGAAGATACATAAGCCCCTGGAACCTGATGATATGCACCCGCAAGTGCTGGAAGACCTGACCCATGTCATTGCAAGAGCAATCTTGAATGGCTTTGAAAGTGTCTGGCAACAGAGGGAGGTTCCTGAGTACTGGAAGAAAACAATTGCCACTCTGGTCTTCCTGAAAGGCAAGGAGGAGGATCCCAGAAGACACAGGCCAGTCAGCCTCATCTTTATCCCATGGAAATTGATGAACTGAATCCTCTTCAAAAACATTTCCAAACACATGAAGGACTAGAAGGTCATTTAGAGTAATCATCATGGATTTATGAAGGGGAAATCAGGCTTGACCAACCTCATAGGCTTCTATGATGACGTGACTGTCATGGTGCATGAAGGGAGAGTAGCGGATGTTGTTCATCTTATCTTTAGCAAAGCTTTCAACTCCATCTCCCATAATATTCTCACTGACAAACTGATGAAATATGGGCTAGATATATGCACAGTGAGGTGAACTGAAAACTGGCTGAATGGCCAGGCTTAAATGGTTGTGACCAGGACACAAGGTTCAGCTAGAGGCCAGTTACTAGTGATGTACCCCAGGGATCAAATCTGGGGCCAATACTGTTTAACATCTTCATTAATGAATTGGATGATGGGACAGAATGCTCCCTCAACAAGTGTGAGAGGAGTGGTTGATAGATCATAAGAGTGTGTTGCCACTCAGGGGGGCCTGGACAAGCTGCAGTAACCTCATGAAGTTCAACAAATGCAAGTGCAAAGACCTGTATTTGGACAAGATTAAACCCACACATCAGGAGAGGCTGGAGGTTGATCAGCTGGAAAGCAGTGTGGCAGAAATGGACCTGGTCCTGGTGAACACCAAGTTTACCAGGAGCCAGCAATGTACTTTTTTGGCAAAAAGCCAAGGACATTGAAAGCTGCACGAGTCAGAGCACTGCCAGCAAGCTGAGGGAGTTGATACTTCCCCTCTACTCATCTGGAGTGTTGGGTCCTATGCTGGGCTCCCCAGTACAAGAGAGACATCAAAAGACTGGAGCGAGTCCAGCAAAGGACCACAAAGATAGCGAAGGGACAGGAGTAGGACAAGAGGCAAAGGGCACAGGGTAAAATACAAGAAATTTCATTTAAACATAGGAAAAAGCTGTTCTGTTTTGTTTTATTTTGTTTTAATTTTGATTTGGATTATTTTTTTTTAATGTGAGGGTTGTTGAATACTGGGACAGGTTGCCCAGAGAATGTGGAGTTACCATCCTTGGAGATATTCAAAACCCAACAGGACACAACACTCAGCAACCTGTTGTAGCTGACACTACTTGAGCAGGAAGGTCGGGCTAGATGATCTGTTGAGGTATCTCCCAACCTCAACAATTTGACTACTGTGTGATACTTAAAAACTAAGTGACAATTCTTCTCAACCTAATTATTTGGACAGTCACTTAAGATGTGTTTGGGCAATAGTGTCAGATAAAACAAGCAACAATAGCCTCCATAAAAGGAAAATTTTAAGTAAACTACAGGACTTTGCATCAAAATATTTATTATGTGAAACAGAAAAAAATGAGGCTGGAAGTAATACGTTAGGCAGGCCCTATGTCTGTTTGAAATCTGGCAGTTATATTCTAAACAAATTGCAGCAAATACAGCTGACCTCATAAAGCCTGGGAAATCAAATTACTTGCAATAATTAATCTGTGAAATAAACATGAGTGTCAGCATTTCCATACCTCCTCTTCTCACCCTCTTCACTTTTTCCTGCCTCCTTCCCTTTGGGATGTTCAATCAACTGGAGTTTTTAACACGCCAAGAATTTGTAAATGATGAAATGGAACTTTGTCAAAAATAATATCAGGTAGCAGGACTACTCTGACACTTGCAGTGCATTAAAATGGAATAAAAGTAGCATCAAATAAAAGCGCCTGCAGGGAAGGGAGTGGATATGTAACAATGTAACATAGAAAAGGACCTTTGATTTAATGAGGATCAATTTCATAAAAGTGCAGGTCATCAAATGGGAATGTCATTGAAGTAATCAGACAGTCCTGCAACTTCCATCTTATTGTTAAAGGAGACAGCTAATTAAGTGTGGGTACCATCCTGAATAACAATGGAAAGCACAACCTAATGTGATCAAGATCAAAACTGGGCTCAGAACCGAGACGTACGTCTATTGCTCTGCTTGCTGCAGAAAACATGCAGCAAATGTTCACGTGGTCATACTGAACAGAGGTTATCTTGCTCTTTGCTAGCTGCTAAAAGCTGTGCAGCAAAACTTATTATTGATACTTGTTTTGAATTTTAGATGAATTTTCTAACATAGATGAGGATTTTGACTGGAGTAGGAATGAGGCAATTAATATACACCATCCATTTGACGTCATATAGAAACTAGTACTTTGTGCCTTTCCTCTTGTTTAAAAGGATTAGAAAGATTTGTCATTCTCCAAAATTTGCTTTAATTCCTTCAGCTGTATTAGCACTAGTAAACATATGAAAAAAATTAAACACCTTTTCTGTTCCTACATGACAAACGGGACAGTGAGATGAAGAAAATGAGCAAAGGGGTCAGAATCCTTTGCAAAAGGCTCCATTCTGACAGTGGCATCAGGGAAACTGACTGCAAGGGAACTTGTAGGTGTTGCAGGTTTCTTAATGGGAAGTAAAAGGTAGAGGATGTTAGCAGGTCTGTGTGTAGCACATTCCTGTGTAGCAGGGTTTTTTTTAGGAAAGTTGAGAAGCTGTTGCTGTGCTGATTGACTGCCCAGCATTGAGGGTGTTACCATGTGCTGAAACTTCCCCCTCACATACAATTGCCTGAAGCAATTTTGGCTGCTAGTGTCCTCCAGAGTCAAGGTATTTCTGGAAAGTGCTGTTAGCATGGCCTCTCCTCAATTCTCTGCCCTGATTGTGTTTTCCAAAACTATGTGAGGCCTTTTAGAAGCTGCATGCATTTTCTTCCATGCCCTTTTCTATCAAGAATATGCTTATTAAATGCTTACTTTCTGGAACAGTTGTCTAAATCAAACATCCAAGAGGTTTCCTGTTCTTCAGTAGACATTTTTTCCGTGTAAATTCATTTCAAAGCAAATCCCAGGGGACAGAGCTTCCTACAGCTCCAGAGCATTTAGCAACATATACATGAATGTCTCCTTAAAACATCGTTAAATACAGAAAGGTTTTCCTTGGATTAAAATGTATGTGTCTTTCTTGATTTCTACAGGAGTTATGTAGGAACTCTTACTCATGTTGATGAAGTCTCCCGTGAGTTTGTTGGTTTGGATTAGACAGCTTTTCAAAATAGGTTTATCTATTTCAGATAAAGACTTTGTTTCGAAATTCACATGAATGGCCTTGTTATCTTTCCAGTGCTCCTTAGAGTCAGTCGGGACAAAACCACTATGAGAAAAGTCTGTTTTGCCATCTTTTCTTAGCCAAGTCTAAGTACAGGCAAAAAACACCACATAGGAAAAAGAGTTAACCAAGAATTTGTAAAAAAGTGCAAACTGTACTGAGAAAAAAGCCTATCATCCAGTCATTGCTAGTTCAAAAATCTTCACAGTTTGTGGTACAGTTTATGTCTATACGTTGATTATAAGGCCCAGGCGAATGATTTGTGTGAATTTATTGAATTGAACTAAGATGTTCCTGGGACTCAGCGTGGGCATACAGCACTGTTACCTTGTCAGTTTGCAACATGCCACAACACTGTGCCAGCACCCTGTGCTGTGGGAATACACCTCGGAGCAAATGAAGGAGGGGGAATCCTGGCTACATATCCACAGTTATCTAAAAGGTGAAACTTGGTGGATCAGGAGCTTCTCTCTGAACCTCTCTTTAACTGGACATCATAACGAAGTGCTAAAGCCACCATGTGTTCCTATGTTCATCCTGTACCCCTTCAGGTCTGCGTTCAGCTCTTTGGGCAGGTTGTCACCATTGCTGAAGGCCTCCCTGCACAGTGTTTTGGTTTACAAACAGCAGTGGAAGCATACAAGCATGAGCTGCCGGAAAAGCTACAGGCAGCGTTCAAACACTTCATGGAGCCAGGGTACACATCCTGCCTGCTAACACGCTGAAGCACGTGCCATCTCATCTTCACTCTTGTTGTTACGCCCGAATGGTGACACATGCTGCCATCACATCTTCACTTTGTTCTGTGCACATAGCTTTGGACATGCAAATGACTGCTAGGGACACAGTGGGAGCAGGTCTTATCGGAAGTAGGAGTTAATCATTTCCCTGCCTTACCAGACCAAATATCTGTGTATTTTTCTTTTTAATGTAGTTGTGTTTGTTCTTTTTCAAAAAGACGAGTACTATAGGACATGTAATAGTTTTATCCGGGGTAAAATAGCCCAAACCACATACAGATGGAAAGTTAAAGTGGTTTAGAAGGTGCAAATACAATTTATGATCAGTTAAAGTGAGGACAGAAGCAGACTGTGGCAATTCCTTTTCTATTGGTTGGTGTGATTGCTATGGATATAGGCTGAAATAACAGAATAGTTACTGAAATGGTGTGCATTTATGCCTTGAATAAAACAACATACACTCTGCATAAGAACATAATTTTTTCCCTCAAGGTGAACAATAGGCTTTTTCCCTATGTGCTAATGCATGTGCCTGACTAAGTCTTAACTGCAGTCCCTGTATGCAAGCCATTCATGCTATAAATATGGAAGACTAACCATGGAAATATTCAGAGTCCATTTTACAGGCAAAGAAACTGAAGCGTAGAAAAGGAAAATGATTTGTTCGTTGTCCAAGAGGGAGCCAGTGGAGTATCTGTGAAGAGTAACCTGCTTTTGAATCCCTGTCCAACTCTGTAGCTACAAAGCTATGCTTTCCAACTAGACATAGCAGTCATCCTTAGGGGATGCAGGGTTATAATGTTTGCATCAGCCTTGTGCTAGGCCTTTACATAGATTGGAGCAGCACCTGAGGTGCACAGGCCGGGGCGCTTTCCTTGAATTCAGAAGCTTTGCTGTCTTCTACTCTGCTCAAGACATGCTGTGTTTAAGCTCCTTCACAAATAACGTTGGGTTTTTGTGGGCAATCTGTTAGTGGTGCTTGTCAAATGACTAAGCTGTTGTGTAGTTTAGGTAAGACAGAGTTAATAGGAAGATATAGGGAGCAAAGTTTAAGATTTTTTCATTTGTGTCATTACATCTCTGCTGGATAGGGGGAGCTTTCTGACAGACAATGGTATTTCACTTGGCAGGGTGACCTCTTGGTGAAAATGTGACCAAAAAGACAATGCGGTGAGTTTGAGTTGCTCCTGGAAAGACAGGTTTGCTTACAATGGAAAGAGTATTGAAAAAATTATTGAGAAAACTAAGATAATAGCTGCATTGAGAAGTCAGTAAAAGCAGTACAAGGGAAATACTCATGTGCACTACAGCTGGTTGTGGTGGGACAGCATATTTGTTCAAGTACAAGAACAAACAGCATTGGGTAAAACAGCATGAGTGCCTAAGGGATAAGAGGCAGCAGCTATTGCTATAGTAGGATCAGTGTTGAGAAGAATTACTGCAAAGGTAGGAGGGTTGTAAAAATAAATCTAAAATGTAGGAGTGGAAACTGGTAATGAAGCATGTTTCAGAACCTCTTTTACATAAATTGGGGGAGAATAGGAAAGAGTGTGAATAAAGGAAATTTAAAACTAGTATGAGAGGAGCTAGGGAAAAACAAAGGGAAAAAAGGCTTAATATCAATAGGAGGATTCTTTGCACTGAAAGACAGCCCACCCTGTTGCAGTGATACCAAGACAAATTCTGCTCTCAGTGCAACTGATGTAAAGCCTGACTAATTCCATCTGTCACTTAGACTAGTGCAAATCTAAAAGAACTTGCAGAAAATACTAGAATTAATTGGGATTTACTTTGATCTATCTAAAAAGCAAGATTTTACCCTATCTTGTATCTGGCAGGCTCTTCTCTTTTATCTTCCATTTTAGAGCAGTAATTCATTTACTCCATTCTTTTTGGTTTCTTTGTTTTGCTTGTAGTCTTTTTTTCCCCTTTTTCTTCTTCTGTGTTGCAGTGGCAGCTTATTGGAGCTCAAGCAAAAGAAACCAGGCTCTTCCCCCATCTAGACTCTCTCTTTAAAGTGTCATGTGAAATGTTCCTGCAGCACTTTCCTAAGACCCTGATAGCTGCTGTTTATGTTGATATGATCCACTGTATAATAGGAGCTTAATATAAGTGCGCCCTTATGTTATGCTTCAAATCACACAGGTTTCAATTCACACTCCCCCAAAAAGCAAAAATGAGATTAGCATCTAAATTGAACTTGAAGCTAAAGAAATCTGTTGAAAAAGAAGTATAAATAAAATCTGAGTACCAGTTTTAAGTTTCTTTTTACTCTGTATCTTGGTCATTTCCCAGAAAATAAGCTCCCAGTAACAAGCACTAAACTGTGTCTGGTCTTGCACAGGTGTGTTCAGAGATGAAAAAGAGAGAAATTTAACCCCATTTAGTTAATGCCATTAACTTCAATGAACATGTGTCTCCATCAATAAAGCATCAGCTCAGCCTAAGTGAGGATGCAAGAGCCGCAAATGCACCATCTTCCCCCAGTTGGAGGTGCAGGTAAAGCATATTCCCCAGGCAGTCACTGTTTCCATGGTCAGTGACAGCCCTTCTGCCACACTCCTCGGAGCTTCAGGAACAATTTGGATATTCAGACATGTTTTCCTTGGGCACCCTATTGCCCTGGGAATCTTACTGACGCAGAGATGGCAAGCAGTTTGAATCAAGGGAAACTCTTAAAATGTTGTTGTATATCCTTAGTTTACCATCAGTTCTCATGTATATTCTTAAAAAAGTGTTCAGAGTAAAGCCAAAGCAAAAACCATAAAATGCTACTCCCCCCCACCAAAAACACACAGTATAGTTTCCAGCTTGCTTTGCACATGGTCACTGGTGATAACAAGTAAGGAGATCTGAGTGGCGTATGGCACCTCATTTCTTATTACCTTCAGCATGCAGGGAAGACATCAGGAGGTTTGCCACAAACTTCCAGTGACAGTAGATTTCCCCTAATGAGCTCCTGAACTGGTCTCTCTCACAACCTGCAAGTTAAGGAGTCAGTTAGAATCTATGTGAGAAATCCTAACAAAATGAAATGACCAAAAAAGAATTGAAAAGAAGAGGTGATGAAAGGAGAGGAGAATGGGATGAAGAAGTGTAATGGCATCATCACTTTTTTCACAATTTTGAGCACAGGCATCTGACGGTAGAAATCTGAGCATTGCATAGTAATTCATTCTGACACTAATGGAACTATTTTAAATGTACTCTAATATCTTTCTGAGGAATAATGTATGCTTGAAAGCAAACTTGGCACAAGGAGGAGGAAGAGAAGACACATGCTCTGCTGTGGTATCCCCTCACATATTTCTAAATGAGAAGCAACTTGAGCACTTCAAAGAGCTATTGCTTATTTCACTCATGGCAAACAGTTAGCTATTGTGTCACTGAAGGGGCAAGATGTGTTATGTGACACTGACCTTCACAACAGTGCAGAAAAAAACAAAGCAGTATGTGAAGGAAAAGAGTGTGTTGATACCTTTTTCTTCACCATATGCAGAAAACAACCAGGCAAACACCCTAAATTCTTGAAAGATGTTGGTTCAGACACTTGCTCCACCTAGTCCAATCATCATCAAGCCAAATTCACATTAATTTCCACAGTTTCACTTGAACAGAAATAAATCAAGTAAAATCATTAGGATTTGGCCCAGGAATATAAAAATCTGATGTCATTTGATTTAGTTACTGTTATCACTTCAAACCAGCAGGCTAACTGAGACAATTTGGGGAACCTGATCTCACCCTCCCTTTTTAAAACATCAAAATAGGCTTTTACAGGCAGGTCACAATGAGGTTGAAGTTTGAATTCCCATGGGCTGCAACTAGCTCAGGAGCAAGTGCTATTTTCATTTCACTTACAATGGACTAGTTTTCCATAAATCTGTGCACTTGCAAGACTTAAAGATACCATGACTCTATATGCAATCACAACAATTGCACTAGCAGAAATTGAAAATGGGCATTTATACCAACATATTAAAAGTCTGGATCAGCAATAAAATAAATTGTGTCTCAAAAATCCAAGGAATTATGTGCTGTACTTTAGGTCAATAAAGATAATGACAGTGTTTGAAGCTGTATTACAGACAGTTTTACAGCCAAAATTTCAGAGAAGAGTTGTGAGACTGACTGAATTGCACGTTTGAACTTCTGCCTAAGAATTACTGTGGAAGGCAGAACACCATGTAGAAAACTGGGAAAATGCAGTTAGAAACACATCTCCTTAGAGTTGTGCTAGGTACTTTCAGTGTTACTATCCAGATGACAGTTTCTGATCCTGTCCTTACTCTTCCTAATTCTCTCTATGGTAGTCAGCATATGCATGTACATGTATACACTCACATCTTCCAGGCTGAGAAATGTAACATAGCCAATCTTAAACTATTATGCTAAACAGGGGTTAGAGTGTAAAATGTTTTGTTATTTTATCTATTTGCACTTGTTCAGTCAGTGTTTTGCTGGAAGCACTTATAATAGTTCATATTTAACACGGTGTAAGGGAGAAAAAGAAAATGGATTTCTCACCTGATCCACAAACACTTAGACCTGAATAGTGAATAAAAAGCACGTCCTTTGTTCAAAGCAAAGTCAGTATGTGAAATATAGGAACGCTAAACTTAATATATCTCTTTTTTTTCCCTTTTCTCTCCATGTATCATTCCTGTCTGCGTGCTTCTCCAGCTTGCCCAAGTTCCTCTGAATCAGAAGCATTTTCCTACATTCTAGATATACGGATTTACCTGAACAGCCCACCTATCAAACATTCAACTTAGATATAATGTCAAGCTCATGTGGTTATATTGCCATGCAGAAAGTCTCCGCCTTTCTTAAAGCAAGATAACAGCAGTAACAGAAGAACCACTATCAAATTTCCCAAAACATATCTAGGGTTTATTTTAGTTACTACTCTAAAAACAAATTTTCTTAATTTGCTTTAAAATAGTAACTGTTTCTTCTGCCCTCTAACACTTGTGAGAAGTTACCTAAATTAACATTGTCAAAAAAGATGGATATGTATGTTTAGACTCACTGACAATTTCAAAGAATTTACCAAAAATATACAGAGAAAACTCATTGAAATAAAAAATTACTTGGATAAGACAATTTGACAAACATCTGCATGTATCATAAATAAAAAATGTTATGTAGTCTAAAGAATTCACTCAGTTCAGAGGTTTAAGTAGTCAGCTTCTTCAGCAAACGTGTCTACAAGAAATATCTAATATGGAAGAGCTATGAAAGAGAAAAGACATTTGTAACAGGAAGCTTAAGAAAGAAACAACGAGGACAAAAAATGCCTGAACAGCTTATTCTGCATCTCTTGGAATGTGAATCATCTGACTAAATGGAGATGTTTAATCTGAGTTAGTCACCGTGGATTTCCTGTCTAATCTATGACAATCTAATCAAAATAGCCGGGGGTGTCCAGGACATGATTAATCTCATCTGAAAGTAGATGTCTAAAACAAGCCAGTTCAATCAAGCCTGAAAAGTGCTGATGAAGGCACTTTTAAGTGAAGAGAACTTCACTAATTGAAAAGAGAGTTCAGAAGAGTAGCACAGACATGTATGTCTACACTGCAGACATAGATGAGGTGAATCCTGTCCTTGGGCTTTTTAGCTTACATTCAGCAGCAATTTGCAGCTTGATTTGTGGATTATTGGGTCAGATTCCTCCAGTGGAAAGCAGAAAAGAGACTGGAATGGAAAATCAAATGATTCCTTCTTAAATGTAAGAAACAAGGGAAAATTCCCACAACATTACTGTTCTCTGACTCAGCAGTTTTGAAGTTACGTCTTTAATTTGATAACTAATGCCATGCATATATGGCAGATTTAGAAAGCTGCTGTATCAATATTCCTAGGATACTGAGATGTAGTCACTTTCAGCTACTTTATTGTGTAATGATAATGACTTAGAGCAACTGGGAGAGCTTTCAGATTTTCCAGTTCTGGAATCGGGCATCTGTGAAGCCTTGGCTTCTGTTGAAATAGAAAGTCCATCTCGTGGGGTAAGTGGAAAGGGGAGGAGGGGGTGAATGAAATATTATGAGGAAGACAATTAATTTGAATGAACATTTACCTCTGGGTAGTCCAAATTCTAAAAATCTTGAGTTCACAGCTCAAAAAATTCAAAGGTTGAAAGAGGATCTTTAGAAGACTGGGTGAATTTTACACAGGTAGTCTAATGAAGTAGAATAGAAATAAAGGCAGTGAGCTAAGGAGAACTGAAGGGTGAACTATGGCTGTTACCCACACCCTAAAGAAGGAAGGTAAACAAAATCATACACTCAAAAAGATTTCAAAGACTCTCAGGGGGCACAGATTTGCTTGGGAAGTTACAGTGTACCTTCATAGTGGATTATAGTATACCTATACCTGGATTATATCTCTACCTCCCAGTAGAGATTCTTTAAAGGTAGCCCAAATAGTAGAGGTAATGTGGCCTTAGCACTGCAATGCCAAAAACCAATGCCATTGTTTGGAACCATCCTAGGATTACATTGATGGCTTACATATCTTTATGCTATGAGGTAACTCCCAGTGGTGGCAAAACCTTAGAAACCAGCTGTGTGACTATTTTCATTTTGTTATCTTTATGACAGGAGTCAGAGGGAGTTAGAAATTGCTACCCTTCTCTACATCCAGATAATCTCAAAATTTAGATGTCAGCACCAACCTAACAGTTCCTCCCATGGTATTCACATCAGCTTGTGTCATGTAATGCCTTTACTTCTTACATTTTGGTACCCTCTCTCTGTAAATCTCCAGGGGAAAAACACAGTGGTAAAACTGAGCAGATTGTCTCACTGACATTTGGGGTATGGAAACTCTGAGTCTTTTGTGAAGGTACAAGGATGTAGTAACACCCTGCCAGCTTTGCTGTTAGTGACATAGGGAGAGCTCTGGGGGCCTCTGGGGGGATGAGAGAAACTGAGTGACCCACGGAAAATTAGACAACATGAGGAGAAAAGGAAAAGTTTAAAGTTGAACTTCACTTAGATAACGTGAGCCTCTGGGGCCTATCAGCTTGTCTTGACATAAGATTTGTGGCACTTTCTATTGGGCCATTAAGTGAATTACACAAACTGCTCATAAAAAGATATCCTCCCAGTTATGGATTTTTTGCTGCTACATATTCAGTAGGCTATTCATGTTGGGCCTAAAAAGAAATATAACCAATAATATATAGATATGCACACATATTTATGGATATGTGTATGTATATATCTGTGTGCATATACCCTTCCTTATCTATGGAAGCAAAATAAAACATATTTTTATATAGTTCAAGCATCCTTTTTTCAGCAATAGCTAACAAAAAAGAAATCTCATTTCTTCTAAAGAAGACCCTTGTATTCACATAGTGAGATTTGTAATTATCTGGTTAGGAAAGTTAGTAAGAATAACTATTTCACCTAAGTTGACAATCACATTAGAAGTGGGGAAGAAAGTGAAGATGATTTAGAGAGAGTTCATTGTCACGATATGTCAAAAACTTCCTTGAAACCCGGTGAATTTCTTTTTAAAAATCATACTATGCCAGGACCTAGGATGACAAATTAAAAATCAGTATCAGTAAGGTATGCTTTCAGTTGTGAGAACATGTGGAATAGTTCTTAATGTATTTAGAAATCTACCATTTGACTTCAATTTTATACAGCCTATTTTTAACAAGTTGAAATACATTTGTATGTTGCAGGCATAATATTACTCAACAGAAGTAATTTCTTGCTGTGAGTAAACTTTTTTTTCTGATTCTTAAAATTGTTTTAAATACTTAGCTGAGCAAGAATAGAGACATTCACAATTTGAGTAAGAACCACTTTAGTTTTTTATTAATGGAAAAAACTTGGAATTCTAAAACACATTTCGGGTCCATAGTGCCCACCGTGCTTGAGATCAATGTACACCAATCACGGAATCACGGAATCACGGAATTTTCAGAGTTGGAAGGGACCTCCAGAGATCATCCAGTCCAGCTCCCCTGCTGACGCAGGAATGCCTACAGCACATTACTCAGGACTGCATCCAGGCAGGTCTTGAAAATCTCCAGAAAGGGGTACTCCACAACCTCCCTGGGCAGCCTGTTCCAGTGCTCTGTCACCCTTACTGTAAAGAATTTTTTTCTTATGTTTGAATGGAACTTCCTATGTTCCAGCTTGTGCCCATTGCCCCTTGTCCTGTCACTGGGAACCGCTGAAAAGAGTCTGCCTCCATCCTCCTTCAACCCACCCTTTAGACACTTGTAAGCAAGAATAAGGTCTCCCCTCAGCCTTCTCTTCTCCAGGCTCAAGAGTCCCAGCTCTCTCAGCCTTTCCTCTTAAGGGAGGTGCTCCAATCCCCCAGTCATCTTTGTTGCCCTACGCTGGATGCTCTCCAGGAGTTCCCTGTCCCGCTTGAGCTGGGGAGCCCAGAACTGGACACAGCATTCCAGTTGTGGCCTCACCAGTGCCGAGTAGAGGGGGAGAATGACCTCCCTTGACCTACTGGCCACACTCTTCCCTATGCAGCCCAGGATTCCATTGGCCTTCCTGGCGACAAGGGCACATTGCTGGCTCATGGATAATTTACTGTCTACCAGGACCCCCAGATCCTTCTCCTCAGAACTGCTTTCCAGCAGGTCCACCCCTAACCTATAGTGGTGTCTAGCATTCTTCCTGCCCAGGTGCAGGACCCTACACTTGCTCTTGTTGAACCTCATTAGGTTCTTCCCTGCCCAGCACTCCAGCCTGTCCAGGTCACGCTGGATGGCAGCGCAGCCCTCTGGAGTGTCAGCCACCCCTCCCAGTTTGGTATCATCAACGAACTTGCTGAGGATACACCTTGTCCCCTCATCCAGGTCATTGATGAATATATTGAGCAAGATTGGACTGAGTATTGACCCTTGGGGGACACCACTGGTTACAGGCCTCCAACTTGACACTGCTCCATTAATCACAACCCTCTGAGTTCTGTCACACAGCCAGCTCTCAATCCACCTCACTGTCTCCTCATCTAGCCCACACTTGCTCAGCTTCCTAATGAGGATGTTATGGGAGACAGTGTCAAAAGCCTTGTGGAA
>VFFE01007194.1:1241149-1252398 GCA_008921705.1 Burhinus oedicnemus
CAATGTGTTTGGCTCAAAACCTGTGGAGAACATCTGCTGCTATGAAAGAGGCACTGCTGAACACATCTAGTATTAAGCACACTGAATAGCCAGCTGACTGCAGTTCACTAAGGAAGTTTCCAGTTCACCAAAACCCAAAATATGTGATAGGATTTAGAGGAATTCAAGGAGAAATTACATTGATTTACAGTCAATGAAGGTATTTGCAGATGGCCTGAGCAAAGATGAATCATGTCAGTCAGAATCCCAAGTTATTTGAATCTCAGGACAAAATGACAAATATGTAAGTAGAGAGCAGAATATGTAAATATGAGAGCAGAAAATGGGGTTGGACACCAGTAGACCAGTGTAAAGAAAATCTGGAAACAAGCAGATTCCTACTTGTTCTTGTTGTATGAAGAGTATGGGTTTGTCTTACATGTTACTCCAGTTTTCCTGGATCAGACTGTTTCTAAAAAGTGTTGGGCTGGTTTTGGACTGATTCTGGCCTTGTACTCAAAAATAAATGAGCATAAAAGAACACCTACAAACCAAAAGGTGTTTTCTGGGGAACACTGACTATGAGAATGATATTAAAATTATGGTGTTTGGCAGTGCTTTGGGAACAAAGGTTGCAATCTGGATGTCCTACTTCATTGTTAAGTATATCACAAAGCATGGCTAAGCAGTAACAGAAGTAAAGATCTTTCTGTGAGAGACCGAGCTTCTCACCAGTGAACAAAATACTTTATAGCTACCACAGAGGGAATAGCAATTAACACAGAGCAGCCTCCTCCTTCTCATGATGTGGGGAACAATCATTCTTTTCTTTCCACTAGTAACTGTACTTGGACCATGCTCAAGGTTATAAAATAATGAGCATAACAGGAACAAATATTATAAGTTGCCTTTCCTCCCACCCAGCCATGTATAAATTTAAACCAAATAATAATAAAACAAACTGGTAACTGATGTTTTAAGCTGCCAGTTCCAAAGCTGACATAAAATAAAACTTTCTTTCTATTTTTTCTTCTCCTGAGTAGTTATTAATTTTTGTTTTGCATATTTTTCAGTTACATGTTCTTGTTAGCAGACCAATGAAAAACAAAACCAACAGTGAATGTATCTGAGCAGCAACTGACAACACACCTGGAGTTACAAAGACGTTAATTTTCTAAGCTCTTTTTCTCTCCTCTTCTTATCAATGTCTGCATGTAATGGATGATGTGACAAACAAAACAAAACGAAGCAAAATAAAAACCTCAAAGAGACAGTAAGAGAAAAAAATAATCCGTGTTAAAAGCTGAATACAAAAGAATATGGTGATTATATCAAAAGTGCTGTTATCACAACCAGATTGCCGCATAGTCTGGTCCTTGCAATCCAGAACACAGACACAGAAAATTTAGGAATCTTGAAAAAGCATCAAAACACATCTTGCCCAATCTAATGGCCAGCAAGTCCAAATACACAAGGTAAAAAAGTGGGTGAAAAAAATGTATTGTCATATTTCCTAATTTATAAACAAGGAAAAGGGTGACAGGGGAACAGTTTTCAAAATGGCTAAATGGTAATTGGATGCCTAATTGCTGTTTGCAAAATGGAAAAATCTCCCATAGGGGTATGTCTGGTTTGTTCTTTTATATGTGTAGTTATATGACACATCAGATTTGGCAGGAAAACTAGCTCAGATGTACCTGCCAAAAGAGGGTTATTGTTAACTATGATCATTTTGTTGTTCTGGTTAATATCATAGCCTAATAAGCAAATGCATTGGCATAGTTGATAGACTAACAACTTTCATCCATGGAAAAAAAAAAAAAAATGAAAGGACTTTTTATGACCAGCTTTGCTGGCAAAACAAATGCATTATGTAACTTCATGGCAAGTCTCTCAGCCTTCCAATCATCCATCCCCTCTCCAACAATTTCTGGTTTATCTGCTGTAAGTTTTAGCAATATTGATTTAAAGAAAACCAGTCAGAATGTATAGTTAAAAAAAAATAAAAAAAATCAGCAACCATCTCACACTGTGTGACAGCCCTTGCTCAACTGGGGTTATGCAGAACTGGCATCTAGAGATGCCCAAGCAAGCCAAGATGTGTGATTAATTCTTGATGTGTATGTGAGATAATGATAATAACAGTAGAAAAGCATAGATAGCAGTGATGAAAAGCAGCTGTATTTGTAACCCATCTAGCTGGCACCCTGTAGCAACCTGAGTTTATTTTATGTGAAAAATCTTTCATGATACCTTGCTGGTAACAGATACCAAAATACTATTGGCTGCTGTAAATAACTTCCTTTTCTAAAATTCTCCAGTCCTTGACTTTTCATAATTTTGACTGTCATTTACATTCCTCTGTCACACTTATTCAGCAGTAGAAAATGCCTACTTTGAGTCTCAAGAAAATAAGCAAACTTCTTTACTCAGTAAAAGAAGATACATTTACCTCCCAAGCAAACATATGCACATTGTTTTATATTGCATCACTTGTATGCAAAATTAGAATAAACAGTTTCATTTCCTTGCTTATCCCAGTACTGCATAAGAACAGACTTGAGATCAGTCAAAATAACTTTATGTTTCCTCCTGAAAGATAGCTTCATTCTGCTTTGGTTAACTGACTTTGTTAACAATTAGTTAAGAAGTGTCACAAGTGGAGGTATCCAAGTATCTTCAGTTCTTGAGATTGAACATAATAACATGCATTTTTCTACTGATATAATACAATCAATTGCTAGTAAGTGTGGTACAAATGATTGATACAAGTGATACAAATGTGTGATACACAGTGTGATACAAATGATAAAAAAGCCCTGGGAGCAGTGGTCAGGGACTCTGGAGCTCAGGTAGTTTTTTCATCGATCCTCCTGGTCAAAGGGAAGGGGATTGGTAGGGCCAGGCAAATAAAGCAAATCAATAACTGGCTACAGGACTGGTGCCACAGACAGGGGTTTGGCTTCTTAGATGATGGGACTCACTTTGAGAAACCTGGTCTACTGGGGCTGGATGGGGTTCACCTATCAGAAAAGGGGAAGAACACCTTTGGTCAGAGGCTTGCCAACCTTATGAAAAGGGCTTTAAACTAGAGTTGCTGGGGGAGGAGAACCAGAATCCATCCCACTGCTACCAATATGATGTTGATACCAGTAGTAGAGGCCCAAAGACTGGAGATGGGTTGCAGGTCAGCAAAAGAGCACCTGGAGTACAGCTAAAAGGAAAGATAGCCACTCCAGCCAGGGAGCTAAATTCATTCAGAGCCCAACTTAAAAGCCTGTATGTGAATGCACGTATCATGGAGAACACCTGCAGGGCTATGATCTTATTGGCATCGCAGAGACATGGTGGGATGGCTCCTATGACTGGAGTGTTGAAATGGAGGGATACAGACTCTTCAGGAAGGACAGGCAGGGGAGACGAGGAGGCGGTGTTGCCCTCTATGTCAAGGGCCAGCTGGAGTGCATGGAGCTCTGCCTGGGGACGGATGAGGAGCCAACTGAGAGCTTACGGGTCAAGATCAAAGGGAAGGCAGGGACAGGTGATGCTACGGTGGGGGTCTGCTACAGGCCACTGGACCAGGAAGACCGAGCGGATGAGGCCTTCTATAGTCAGATAGGAGGAGCCTAATGTTCACAAGCCCTGGTCCTCATGGGAGACTTCAACCACCCTGATATCTGTTGGAAGGACAACACAGCATGGTATAAGCAATCCGGGAGGTTCCTGGAATGCATCAATGACAAATTCCTTCTCCAAGTGATAGAGGAGCCAACGAGGAGAGGTGCCATGCTGGACCTTGTTCTCACCAAGAAGGAGGGGCTGGTACTGGGACCGGTATTATTCAACATCTTTGTTACCGACATGGATGTAGGCCACGAAAATGATCCAAGGACTAGAGCACCTCTGCTATGAGGACAGGCTGAGAGAGTTGGGGTTCTTCAGCCTGGAGAAGAGAAAGTTCCAGGGAGACCTTATAGCAGCCTTCCAGTATCTGAAAGGGGCCTACAAGAAATCAGGAGAGGGACTTTTTACAAGGGCATGTAGTCGTAGGATGAGGGGTAAGGGCTTCAAACTGGAAGAAGGTAAATTTAGATTAGGTCCCAGGAAGAAATTCTTTACTGTGGGGGTAGTGAGGCACTGGAACAGGTTGCCCAGGGAACTTGTGAAGGCCTCATCCCTGGAAGTGTTCAAGGGCAGGTTGCATGGGGCTTTGAGCAATCCGTTCTAGTGGGAGGTGTCCTTGCCCATGGCAGGGGGGTTGGAACTAAATGATCTTGAAGGTCCCTTCCAACCTAAACCATTCTATGATTCTATGATGTGTTCCTAGGGAATTGTGAAAGCCTTACGAATCACCATGTAGAAGTGAGGGTGTCTGTAAATTTGAATTCCCTGTGGACCAAAGTGTTGTACTACGTTTTACTATATACAGCACTTAAATGCACATATGTAGATACCATATGCTCTGAAGAGGATTAAATTATCATATTTCCCCACTTACAGAATGTGTTTGCCATAGCTGTTTCATTTTCATTGTACTGAAAATGTGTTATACAGTAGTTTTTTTAAAGATTTTTTCTTATTCCAGACGCTGCCTGTTTAACCTAAAATGTTGCTGTAGTTTGTAATAATGAGACAACAGTGCATTGAATTAGCTGTAATAGAAACTGGAAAAAAGGGAAATTTTGAATATATAGGTTGAAAAATCAGCTTTAATATTAAAGAAGGTTGGAGGGGCACAAAAACCTGTGCTACATTCTGTTGATATCCTTCTTCCTAACCCTTCATGGCATAGATTCTCAGCTCAGTTTTCCTGTTACCAATGAAATGGCTGTAACTCTCCATGCTATCACCACCCTACCTTCCATTTAAATAAGTCACTGACCCTTACATACAGTATTTCCTTCACCTGCACCTCTCCTTCCTTACTGTGACACTGTTCACTAGGACAACTTTGGAAAAGTTTTCAGAAAGTATCACTACATTTTGGTGTGCTAGTTAATAAGAAACACTTATGTAACACACACACATACGCACATGTATATGCACATGTCTACACCACCCCACTGCATATACATATGCAGGTATACATCCATATATAGAGATGCATATATATGCGTATAATGTAAATATCCATATATACAGAATATTTCCATCTATTGATAGGTTAATCAGTAGATCAATCAGTAGTTTCTATTTGTAGTGAAATAAACCTGTACAGTCAGAAAGCCTAAATTTAAATTCCTTATTGGTTTAGAAATTCTTAAAAGAACTTTTTCTCTAGCTCTGCCTTTCCACCAGGTCAGACATGAAAAGGTAAACAAGGGGTTACTGATAGGCCCTAGAAAGTGGAAGTAGGTTAGTCTTAGAAGGTACAATTTTTCATTGCTCTTCCAAGAAGCAAATAAAGTGAATGTTCTTCAAATAGATGCTAACCAACATGGCAAAATTCAGATACTAGGGAACCTATGCCTTTTTTGATTTCCTGGTTTTCGTTATCAGTTTCACAATATAATTATTCATTTTTGGAATGTGGGTGTGTGCACATGTGTCTTCCCCAACTACCACTACTAGGTAGCTGTATTTAACGTAG
Organism: Burhinus oedicnemus; assembly: GCA_008921705.1. Lineage (NCBI taxonomy): Eukaryota > Metazoa > Chordata > Aves > Charadriiformes > Burhinidae > Burhinus > Burhinus oedicnemus. Next base: position 1,246,719 of record VFFE01007194.1, read on the forward strand.
TGTGATTCTAACTGCCTATGAAATGTGAATAAAAGACATATTTTCAGACTAAAAAGTGAGGTATAGAACATGTAAAGAAAAACACAACATTTCTGTTATATCATTGGTACATATGAGTAATTTCAGGGTAATTCAGAAGGGTTCCTTTGGGTTTAGTCTGTTACATGACCCCAGATTTGATTTTTAATGATGTTGATGTGTTTAAGTTTGACCTTGCTCCTTTCCTCCCTCTCGGTCTGCTGCCAGTTGTCTATGGGAGAGGATTTAAACACTTGTCTGCACACTAAAAAAAGAACGGGATCTTCCTTAGCAGCTTCAGATTTATTGGAGTGCTCTTTGTTCTTGTGGATCTCACTCCAAATCCCACTGCTATACACAAAGTAAAAAGGGAAGTTATATTCCCTAGCTTTCGTCTTTTCAGTCAAGTTTTCACCTTCATTCACATGCAGTGGTGGTTAGGTGTTGGGAAGAAGGTAGAAATGTGTCCTCCACCCATTTTCATTTCAGCACTTTTTTCTTCATATGACTATTTTCTTCACCTGAGCGGGTACTACGCATGCTAAATTCCGAATTTCCCAATTACCTGGCAATTATATACAAACATGCACAGCAGACTGTTTAAAACAGAATTGGAACAGGGCTCTCCATAAAAGTAGAGCTTTTCTTAGGCCTGTCTGGGGTATGTTGCTCTACCACATAAAAAAATCCCAACATCTCCAGTGCTTCTGCAAGTGACTTGGCTGTCAGAGTTTTCTATACAAGAAAGGTTTATGAATTGTGAATTGTGATTAGGATGTACTGACTAAACTGTCTGTGGAAGTTTATGAAACATTTCTCCACATGCTGTTAACCTGAGAGAAACATCATTATTTAAAAAAATTTAAAATGTTAATTACTAACACAAATATGAAAGGGGAAAAGAAAGTTCTAAATTGCAATAATTCAATGTACAGTCAGGTATTGTTAAAAGGCTGAATGCCCTTCTGTTGCCTGTTGATCCATTGACTTACTGGTATTAACTTACTGTTGCCAAGTTGACTTGCAGAATGCTAATGTTGCCTCTCCTGCTGCTCTCTCCATCTGTTGACTGCCCAGTGTTGCCCTTTTGTTTCATAATCTCCACTTTATTAAATGTTATCGTACTGGGTTATATATGACTGAACCATACTGTAAATGTTCACTTGTTTTCCACAGCTTGTTTGCTTCAATACAGCTTTGCTTTTGGGGTTATTCTAATAGATTTTAAAGCTGTTCAGAATACAAAATATGAAGGACATTGTATAAGTAGGTGTATATACAGTTCCTTGAAGAGTTGGGAAAAATGGAAGGAAGGAAGGAAGGAAGGAAGGAAGGAAGGAAGGAAGGAAGGAAGGAAGGAAGGAAGGAAGGAAGGAAGGAAGGAAGGAAGGAAGGAAGGAGGGAGGGAAAATGATTAAACAGTTCAGCAGCCCAGCAATCAAAAAATCAGGCCAATTTCCAAACATGAAACCTTTTGCCTACATTCAGAGAGAGTAACCTAAAACCTCAGTCACTGCAATAGTTTGAACAGATTGACACAAATTGTAGTATTCCCTTGTGGCTCACAAATCAGTGCTGTTTCACACTGGGAGGTAAACTCATTCTAGATCTGAGGGCCTCTCCTGTATCTTTAAAAGTACTTGAAAGCCCTCTTTTGCTATGACTATGGAAGCACAGCATGAAGAAGGAAATGTTCTGCTGATAAGAAAGATTCCTGACTACTCGGATTTTGAAGTTAAATTGCCCTCACTGTTTAAGGTATTGGTTTTGATTCATAAAGAGCTGTTATTTTCTTTAGGACTGAATCCAAATTCCATAAAGAAGTTGAAATGCATATTATTCCCCATTTGAAGACTTTTCAGAGCTGACACAATGGGATTACCTCTCCTGTTGATTGTCAGGCCACTGCAGAAGCAGGTCTGTCCTGGAGAGGGGGCAATCTGGGACTCGGGGACAACTCATGCTCAGCAAGACCCTCCCTGTGGGGTGCAGCCCCACAGTGTCTTGGACAGGATGAACTGAGTGGGGAGTTGAGGGTGATCAGCGTTTTGACAACGCAAGGGGTGAAACAGGTCCAGGTTCCATCCGGGGAGAAGCAAAAGGAAATGAAGCCAGAGACAGGGCTGGAGACATGGCTATAGTGTGGGGTGAGGGACAGTGGAAGCTCAGGTCTAAGCTTAATGGAGCTCCAGGGCCACGAGCTGTGAGTGCACTTTGGGTCATCTATGATGTTGCTCAGGGAAAATAAAGCCAATAGGTATGCTTAGGACCCTGACAATGGTGGTCAAACAATATCACAGAATCACAGAATCACAGAATCACAGAATTAGAAAATCACAGAATCACAGAATGATTGAGGTTGGAAGGGACATCTTGAGGTCATCTGGTCAACCCCACCTGCTCAAGCCAGATCAGCTAGAGCAGGTTGCCCAGAATCATGTCCAGACAGCTCTCGAATATCTCCAAGGATAGAGATTCCACATCCTCTTTGGGAAACCTGTGCTGGTGCTTGGTCACCCTCACAGTGAAAAAGTGTTTCCTGATGTTCAGAGGGAACCTCCTGTGTTTCAGTTTGTGCCCATTGCCTTTGGTCCTGTTACTGTGCACCACTGAAAAAAGCCTGGCTCCATCCTCTTTGCACCCTCCCTTCAGGTATTTATAGACATTGACAAGATCCTCCTGAGCCTTCTCTTCTCCAGGGTTATCACTCCCAGCTCTCTCAGATTTTAGTTGTATTGGAGATGCTCTAGTCCCTTAATCATCTGTGTGGTCCTTCATTGGATTCTCTCCAGTATGACCATGATGCTCTTGTACTGGGGCGTCCAGCATAGGACACGGTACTCCAGGTGTGGCCTCACCCGTGCTGAGTAGAGGGCAAGGATCATGTCCTTGACCTTCTGGCCAGACTTTGTCTTATGCAGCCCAGGATATCATTAGCCTTCCTTGTGGCAAGAGCACATTGTTGCCTCATGTTCAACATGGTACCCACAAGGACTCACAGATCTTTTTTTGCAAAGCTGCTCTCTGGATGGGTGGACACCAGCATGGGCTGGTGCCTGGGGTTGTTACTCCCCAGGTGCAGGACTTCACACTTCTCCTTGTTGAACTTCATGAGATTCTTGTCAGTCTGTTTCTTCAACCAGTCAAGGTCGCTCTGGATAGAAGCACAACCTTCTGACATATCAGCCATTCTTCCCAGTTCTGTGTCATCTGCAAACTTCCTGAGGGGAACACTGCTCCCCACGGTCCAGATCATAAACAAAGATGTTGAACAGAATTGGACTCAGTATTGACCCCTGGGATACACTGCTAGTTGCTGGCCTCCAAGCAGACTTTGTTCCACAGATCACCACCCTTTGGACCTAGCTGTTTGGTAAGTTTTCAATCTACCTCACTATCTGCTCATCCAGCCCATATACATCAACAGCTTGTCAATGAGGATCTTTTGGGAGACATTGTCAAAAACCTTACTGAATTCCAGGTAGACAATATCCGCTGCTCTCCGCTCATCCACCAGGCCAGTTATTTCATGATAGAAGTTCATCAAGTTGGTCAGGCATTTAATTCCTCTTTGTGAATCCATGTTGACTACTCATAATGTGTTTCTTGCTCATGTGCATATAACATTTTTGACAAAGTAGTTCATAATTTTTATTAGTTTTCTCAAGACTTCATCTTCAAGAATGACAAGATATAAAAATGATGAAAAAAGACAGTTTAAACTGAGATTTCAGCAAAGTTTGAATTACTTCAAAGAGTAGCAGCAATAATACTGAATGATGAATAATGGGTGATTAAGAGGTTTTCTTGTTTATCTGTCAGACTGACAACAAAACCATTCTGGCTTACCCTGCATTGTTCTACATCTCTTTTGATCAATTTATTCTAAGTACATTTAACACTTTCATATCTGAGTCTCAGAGAATGCCTCCTCAGAATATACAGTTGGTTGTCCTTCCACTCAGTTAGATTCGTGTAGATATGTGTTTTTCCAGGAACCACAGGAAACAAACTTCACTTCTGTGAGGACCATAAAACTTAAAAACATGGCTTGCACAGAATTCTAGTCTGAACTGTGTGTGCGCAAAATACTGTAGAATGGATGGAAGAGCAAGCAAGTTTCAGATTTAGTGAGGCACATTATAAAAGTAACAGCTGGCTTTCACTTTGTCTTTTATATCTCATATCAAATCGTCATTTGGTGTCAAGGTAAAAAAAAGCCAGAACACTGTTCTCTGTCTTGACATTTCCTGTGCAATAGCATGGGCAAACAATAAAATCAAAAGATTAATTCTATAAATTCCTTATTTGTCTGGACTGAGGTGTATGCGTTATTTGTAAAAAACCCTTGAAAAATCCCATGTGATGGGTTGATTTATTTAGCTGTTTAATTTTAAAAGAGCTTTCTCTGTTTGACAGTTCTAGAAACAGAAGCCATTCAAGCCAGACTTTCACCTCCCTTTAGGGCTTCGTCTATTGCTGCCTATCTTGAATGGATTTTGCAGGAATTCTCCTGTGAACAAAGTACCATTCAAGTCCCTAACTGTGTGGTGACACTAAGAATTCATAAAAAATACACTCATACACACCAAAATTAGTACATATAGGTAGATTTACAGCTGTGTAACTGGAGACAGAGTTAGCATCCAGTTATTTGTATTTGCAAATCAATCCTCAAATTTCATACAAGCTTGCTATGAATGTCAAGTATAGGGATGCGAAAAGTGTTTTAAATAAGACTGGATGTGCTTGTTGTTGGATAACTTCCTGTGACAAACTATTCTGCCCATATGAGCTAGTAATTGTAAGATCCACAACCATATAGCATCTATGCAGTATTTCTTACACAACAGAGCCATGTCTCATTGCCACCAGTGGGACACAACTCCATTTGGAATGGTCATTGCTTCCACTGCACTTGTAGAGTCCTGAATACCTGAACGGCACCACATGCACACAAAAAATTATTAATTGAAATAAAATAGTTTTGAAGATCTGTAGCCAAGAGACAAACTGAAAACAGCTTTCTTTCTCTTCTTTTTGGAACTCTACTAGGTTACTAATAACCTCCTGCAATGTCCAAAGAACAGTGATGCCCCAACCATTTGTCATGCCATGTGGATGCATCAGTACCAACAATTTCAGCATTCTCCTTTGTGTTTCACAGTCTGAACTGACAGAAGACTTTGGAAATAAACAATTGAAAAAGACATTCCCTAAAGGTAACTATCAAGTCCAATAAGGCTCAAATAAAATGGCCCTGCTGTCAGAGTAAAATACAGCATATCCACTTAGCTCTTGAAAGAAAAAGGTAATGCTATCCAGTTGCTGGAGACAGCCCAGAGAGGTAGCGTCACAGTGACAGCTGCACAAAAGGATGCACTGCATAGCAGCGTTCAGATGAATGAATGCCAAACAATGTATAATAGCTACATAAGTAATTCTCTTCAAAGGACAAAATAAAGAGCAGAAACACACTTTGTTTAAAAGTTATCATTACTGATAGTAAAACACACACACAAATAGAAAAAGCATAATTTGGAAGCCAGATGAAACACATTTGAAACACAAGCTTTGAAAATGGTCCTAGTTTGAAATGAAGATTACCTTTCCAGAAAGCATTTTAATAAAAACAAGGTCAGAATGTTTGTAAGGATTAGTG
>VFFE01007194.1:1252418-1283204 GCA_008921705.1 Burhinus oedicnemus
AAAAAAAAAAAAAAAAAAGAAAAAGAAAGGAGGTAGAAGATAGAATGGGAAATGCTTGGAGCTCAAGGGCAAGTCCAGATCATTTGAACCACATATGGAAAGCACACATGCTTCAGAATAGCAAGAAAAAAAGGACCATTCTCCTACTGCCAGATCCTGAGAGTCGGGTAGGTCATGCTGCATGATGAAATGGTTGTCAGGTCATTTCTGGTGGGCTAGATAAGCCACTATCTGTTGCACAGCCTACCTATGTTGTCTTTGGTCACAGTGGTTTCTCTAACTGGATGATGTTAGAAGTTTATGTTGGGTTGGTTAATTGGATTGTTTCATTTGAAGTGGCACCCAGATGTAGTGGTCTTGTTGCTAAAGAAAAGATTTGCAGTGAGAGCAATTACTTGACCTTAAAGGAAACTCAGTCCGTTCAAGCATCAACATACATTATTTGATCTTGGAAATCAGACCAAAATTATGACCAGAGTCAGTTGATTGTTGCTGTATAATCTACTGGAAGACAATGTTCAGTGCTTGCTGTGAAAGGCATTCCATCTCCTTAGTCCTTCCTATTATCAGCTATGAGGATGTTACAGCTATATACCGTGAGCTTGTTCTGTATGTTCAACCTGTTCTGGATCCCAGACATCCAGCATTGAGCTTGGACAAAAGGAAAGAGCTATTGCAAGAGTGTCCCAAACATTGGCTAAGCTGCACATCTCTCACTTGTCTCACTCTGTGCAGGGGGAATTTTGTTAATTCCAAGAAAAGGAGCTGAAAGGACAGAGAAAGCTGGGCACACATAGTATACTTCAGACCAGTAGAAAAGATGGGCTTTAAGTACCTTGTTGAAAGTAGAAAAAACAATGCTGTGAAACTTAGCCACAGTTCTAAGGCAGTGTGTTTTTCTTACTCTTCCTGTGGAGAGACTTCCTACTTTGTGTGAACTAACAGTCATCTGCTCACCCACCGAGCTTGACTCATCCACCTACACCATGACACCATCCTCTGCTGTGAAGGAATCACCACAACAACTTCATGTGACTCATACTTTGTGAGGAAGAGAAAGGGAGGGTGCACCAGGCAGATGAGACCCTTGTTGTTCAGAGGCTATGATAGGGTGAGCACTGCAGGTCTGGCATTCCTCTGTATGCAGAAAAAAACAGGCTATACTCCTGACTTTAGTTCAGCTAATAACCTGAAACATTGTGGTTTCAGTTATTTGTCTTGGATGTGGGATACTAATCATGGCTTGCTGTATTTTCATTATTTTTTTTCTCTAGTATATGTTTTTTTCTCTAGTATGTGTTCAAATCACAAGTTGGCTTTGGGATTCTCTGTTGTGCTCATATTCATCTATTCTGTGTTGAAAAGCTATTCATTGACAAGGTAGCAGGCTGCATGTCTGATACTAACCTGAGACACTACAGTTGCTGCCTGCACCATCAGGCTTTTGGGGCCTGATTTGAGAGGTAGGGTCTTCCTCTGGGGTCCATCATTTTTGACACAAAGCATCATTTTGGAGATCTTAGACCCTGGTCTCTTAGGCAGTAGCTAAGCAAGAGATTCATCAAATTATCAAGAATATGACAAGTCAAGCAACCTATTTGACCAAAGGATCTTTATCTGACCAGCCAAGAGACAGCTGAAAGAAAATCACAGTTTTCAAAAGAGAGGATATGCTGCCAAACAGCATCTTTCCCTGTAGTGGGAATGCTTGGCTCAGATGTGTGTTCTTACTTAAGCCTGATTCAGACCAGAGTCCTCTATATCCCTGCCAAATACCTAATCAGATGGAGGACATTATCAAGAGTGTGGCATCTCTCCTGCTCTAGCTGTTCTACTTTGTACTAAAACCACTTCCGTAACTCCTTGCAGAGGAAAACCTTGAATTTTCTCTCCAAGAATTAATCGTGCACACAGCATACAAACTCAGTGAACAGACCAACAAGTATCCAACATACCTTCTTAGCTACAGAAGTGTGTCATCCTTTAATTTTCAACTTCAAGAGCTAGTGACCCAATTAAAAACCAAGCAATTATGCCACCAACTCTGTATTTAGCCAATCTGTTTATTTTTCTTGCTCTCTGATTTGTTTCACTATCTTCAGTCTTCAGTGTGCAGTCCTGTGAGAGCTGCCAGTGTACAACAGTAAAAATCTAATCATTCAAACTTCAAATATGTTTATTGCCTGCTATAACCAAAATAGTGTACTGCTGGTGTTATTGAAAGGGAGGTTTGGATTTTCTTAACAAACCAAAGTAAAAAGTGTTGTAATAAACACATACAAAATGTGGTCATCTATGGTTAAATCTATGCTGCATCACATTTCCCTGTCTCTGGATCTCAGCATGAGAGAACAAAGATTCTGCAACTATTTGGAAGCCCCCCCAAACACCTATTTCCTTTAAAAATATGTCCTCCTTTTCCTCTGTGCACCTTATGGTGGCAAGAAAAAAAACACCTGTCACTGATTTCTTCTGTGTTCCTCTCAAGCTGGTTGAGTCTATCAAGTGTGAACATCTGGGAATCATCATATTTTCTGCTGACCACTGAATCAGCATAAAAGGAGGACATGATGAGCTCCAGCTGTTAAGCCTCCTGCTTAGAGGATTAGAGAAAATAACCCACAGGATGTTTTACTACAGCACCAGGAGTTACATTAAAGATACATGTGGCATCATCTCCACAAGGAACACAGAAGGGAGCTAAGACACAGTAAGCAGGGGTGAGGTATGGGAATGTCATCAGCCCCCCCAGACTGATTACAACAGCAGAAAGACTTTCAGACCTTTCTCTAAGAATACAAATCTTCTACCTCTAGTTCTCTTTTGCCATATACAGTCCAGGGGAACATGGATTGAACAAACAGCAACTGAAACCACTAGCAAAACCCTTTGAGAATCATGTGCTCTGGTTTGGGTCTTTACCTCAGTTAAGGCATTTACATCTTTTTCCATTGCACATTTACATCTTTTACATCATTTACGTATTTTCTCATTTACATCTTTTCTGAACTTTTCTCATTTAGGCTTCAATGCATCAGAACAGAAAAATGTCTGTAAAAATAATATTTGACAGGCAGCCACATTCATTTATTTCTGAGTCTGTACCCCTAAAAGTAAACATGCCCATGGATTAAATATATAAACAGAATAACATTTTAAAAAAAAAAAAGTGAAATAATCAGTGGCATTCATGGTTGTGCTTATTGCCATTGTTAGTAATGTTAACAGCTTTATAAAGCCTAGAGAGAAAGCGTTGAAATGGTTCAGAAGTCTGTGAAAACAATTTAATTACTTAGCCACAAAGTGTTACGCTTAGATCACCCTGACTCCAGACCAGGATGAAATTAGAAATGGAAGTACAGCTATCTTGAGGCAAAATTCATGCATTTCTGTGGTCTTCATGATCAAGTGGGTAAGGAATAAAAATAATAAATACATAAATAAATACATAATCTCATTACTGACATTGTTGCAGTGGGATTTTCCCCATGATTCTTTTGCCCCAAAGTGTTTGGAAGAGCGGGCATATTATCTGAACAAACTCCTGACCTTATTTCTGGGAGCACATTCGTCACCTCTAGGCGTGACTATACGTGTAGCCATGGAGTAAAGGTAGCCACCTCAGCAATGCTGGGACAGCCAGCTCCTTCCCTGTGGGGAGACCGTGGCTCAAATCAATCAGGAAACAGCACACCCTGCACCAACTATACAGTGCTATTTCTGAGCAATGAGGAGGGCATACACTGCACACACTATTAACACTACCATGGAGCTCGAGGAGGTGCCATTTCTAAAAGAGGTCTCTCAGAGTCACCCAGGACTGTAAAAGGTGGCACCTTACTTGCTACTTGCCCTGTACTTTTGTCATTCATTGCCTGAAAACACATTTGCATATTTCTGCATAAATTAAATGAACCATACATGCCTTTTTTATGCAAAAGCCTTTTAGCAACTGTTTGGTAGTATAAAGGATCTTTATAAAAGAACAGATTGCAAGGACCACGCAGGCCTGGACAGTGTAATTTTTAACACTCTTTCATATAAGGGGCTTCTGCATGAGTTAGAATCAGGTCCCCTATTTGAGGGAAGAGGCTTTGACAGCAAATCCTGCATGACGGTGTCTTACATGTGTAAGATCATAAAAGCAAAAGGTCTATATATAACAGAGAGGCATCTGTATCCTTTGATCCTGAGTGTGGGATGCACTCATACTTGCACTGATCATCTCCAGTTTCACTCACTTTTCATCATGATTCCCTTGCTAACATGTTGCTTTCAGAGCTGTGGCTTTTACCCCAGCAATGAATTTTTTAAAAGCAGGTTATTTTCCAGCTTGGTGAACAATTGTTCACAACATCCTTTCTTAATCTAGAGCACAGTAATTGTGCTCTTGGCTGTTCTAAGGGAATACTTGATGTTTCTTAAATCATAACCTGATTTTTGCTTCAATTAAGATAGAAATTATTATAATTTCCCCTTTGCAGATGTTTTTATTTTCCACCAGATAGCTAGTGAATAATACAGACAGAGAAGCATTTGTGATCCAGTGTTTTTGAAATAGCACAAAACAGCAAGCGAGAACCTGTGTTAATCAGAATGTGCACGCTGCCACTCCCCCCTTCTCATCTTCCTGGCTTTCCTTTTTTTCTTTCAGACATTTGGTACCTATGTGTTCAGGTGACAGCAAATGGTGGATGCAGCTATATCAGGCAGTGACACATTCGTTAGCTGGCAGATGCTGCAGTTTGCTGACTACCTGAATTAGGCTTGGGTACCTTAGCACATTTCAAAAGAGACAGCTTTACTGAAAGTGACACACAGCTTATGGACCCAGACCTGTAAACGTAATTGCCTTTGCTATGTGCTTGTATGTGTGAATTGCTAGGCATCCGATGCACAAAGCTGAGCAGGACTTGCAATGCCTTCAATATGAGCTAAGTTAAGGTAGATATTTAATATAGAACATGGATAATGAGTCATGTCTTCTTGACTGCTATCAGATATTATAACATTATTCACAGTCATGAATAATATAGAGTCTGAAACCCGTACAGCCTTTCTTGGAAGTCTTACACCTAAACTTCAAATGATTCTGCCTATGAGACACAAGGCCCTAACATTACTTTTTAACCCATGCCTAAGACTTCCGTTCTTAGACAGTTCAATTCAAATAAATATTCTCCAGAATATTCTCTCAGCCTCACTTGGCCCACCTTCTTTTCTTTTTCCCAGGAAGGAATAAAAAGTAGGTGGAAAAGTGAAATTCAGAAGATAAGCTGTTTTATTTTGAAGCCTGAGAAAATGTGTACTTCTTTTTTTCTTTAGAATCACAGTTTGCATTGTAAATATTTTCATACCTATATACAACTAAATCCAACATTTTTAAAGCATTCAAGTAATCTACTCATAGAAAAAACAATCTTCATATGAATTCACAAAAAAAATTCTCCATTAATATTATGCATGCAAATGATTCTATTAGGTAGAACAAGAACTATTTCAAGATGTTCAGTAAAGGTATGATACAGGAAAGAAATTAATTCATCTGCAGGATTGCATAGTTGAGAAATTCTAACAATTTTTTTTCAGTTTAATTAATTCAGTCTTCTTTTGACTTGAGCAATTGTAGCAGAAGAATCAAAGTGCCATTAGGACTGTTTTTAAACACATCCTAAGAAAGGATTTTTTGCATGTTTTATTTCAAAGATATAGTTCATTACTCATGGACAACAAATATTTGCCTTCTGGCAACAGCAGGCAGGCAGTGTACTAATACTACCATATTTCCTCTTTAAAACATGATGGGAAGGGCTCGGCATGTGCAAAAGGAGACGAAATCAAACTAAAGCTGAATGAATTAGAAAACATAAAAAATTATTAGGAAAAGATAAACAAATAGCATTTCAAATAACATATAATCATACAGACTTAGCTGTTCTCTAGAATGTAAATAGAGTATATCTAATCCCAGCTTTTATACATTTTCCCCTCTCAAGATATTGTGTTTATTAATATGGTTTGGGAAAATACACGTGGTAAATATTATAGTTTCTTTTCTCCTTTTCACAGTCTTATGGTCCTTACTCTTTTTCCTCCTTCAGCAAATACAATCTAAAGTGTTCTAGGAAATCATTTGATTACTGAAACTATGAATGTCAAATGAAGTAGTTAGCAGAAAACAAATGACAGCTTTTTAAGGATGGACATGTAAACAGTTTGTATTAAAGGCCTGGATTTGGCCCATTTTTCTCTAGAATGCTGGTATAAACAGGGTTTTTTTTTGTTTCTGTTGTTTTGCATGGCAGCAGAAAGAATGTCCTTCTGTTTTGTGACTACCAAATGCATGTGAAATTATTATAATGGTCTTATGACAATTTTTTCGCTTTTTTAAAAACTGTATCATTGCCACCATAGGATATCTTCCAAAATTAACATCATGCACCGATGTTTTGTGATATTGTCAGTCTGCTCTGAGACAAAACCATGCCCACCTTGTGAAACAGAGGGCCAAGCAAAACTTACCCAGATGCTGACACTTGGAGCCTCAGCAAAAACAAATACACAGTGTGCAGGTTGTGTAATGACTGGAGAACTGCTCATTCCCAGTGATCTTTCCTAAGCCTATGGAGTCAACAACAGAAAATATGTAAAAGTTTCAGTAGCTCACCCTATAGATATATTCTTAGATACTACACTTATTGCAGTCTGAAGAGAAGGGATCTGTGGGAGCTCTTCTCACCTATTGCAAGCAGCAGTGCATAAGCACACATGAGGTTTGCATTTTTATTTCAATAATAGCATCTTAACAATCCATATTTGCAGTCTTGCTCTTTCTTTAGGCTTTTCATTCAAAACATTTAAGTAAAAAGTAACTTTTTGTCAGTTATCTGCCAACACCAGCCTTCCCTCCTCAATGAAATTATGTGGTGATTACTGCTGCTCTTGCACTGATACATGCTGTTGTCAGCCATTGACTGCCTGGGTAATAGTGTTGCCTAATCACTACTACTAGAGCTGAATCCTTGCTGCAAAAAGCAAGTCCTTCCTCAGATGGAAGGAAAAGCAGCTGATTATTTACCTTTTATCCACAAGGCAGTTATTATGCGCAAGTCTTGGGCACAGAAGCCTGGGTGAAATCAGTTTAATTTAATGAAATAAACAGCAGTTGCGTGCAATTCAGGAAGTATTTGTCTAGGCTTTTGGGTGGATCATGAATTCTCATCCACACTCCTGTCTTCTTCCATGGCCTCTTACCTTGGATTATTTTTCTCCCAAAATAAACTGAGTGTTCTGTAAATTGTATTTATTATGTATAGTGCTTTAAAATTTTCACATACCACAAGCTGAGTTTCCCCTTGCAAGGAGAACATATCTGTTTGATGTGATGCATAATAGTAAGCATCTGGAATATGGAGGCTAAAAATACCACAGAAATTATATTGTGCTTGTGAAATGAAGGACAAACAATGACCAAAAAACCCCGCTTTCTAATCTTTCAAACATCAAGCAGTCTGGTTCTAATTTGCTGCATTAAACGCCAGATTTTTTAAGGTATTCATGGAAAGATGATTGTACATATTTGTGTGTGTCCAATTTGTTTAGGTGTATTAACAGCTGCAGCTCTATGCAGATGCAAAGCATACACACTTTTGTTCAGTCTGAAAAACGTGAAAAACCTGCTAATTCATTTTTATGGATGGAAGACTGGTAGCAAATGAGCAATTATTGCACCAAATCTTGATATGTAAACTAACTCGGTCTTGCCACAATTTTTAGCGGAGAAAAGCCCTTATGAAACCTCAACAAAGATTTCAAGATTTAACTCTGTGAATTGGCAAGCATATGAAAAAAAGTTAAAAAATAAAGGATTTCTTCTTCGATAGCGTTTAAATACCTACTTGCACAAATATTTGATATGTCGCAGAAACAGATTCAATATTTGTTAGGTTTTTTGAATTTAATTATAGTTGTTAACAACTTCAGAAAAGATATTATAATAGAATTCTGATAGCAGTTTTCCTAAAATGTTGTAAGATTAGGAACCAGAAATTATCTAAGCTGTGGTGAAATGGCTCTGCAGGTCTTGTAGTTTGGGCCCATATACTTCCAGAACTATTCATTTTCCCAGTACCTTTAAATCCAGTTAATCTTCTATGTTTTATGAACACAAGACCATAACTATTTGGAGGGACATTTGTTACTAGGAAGTCCCTGAGAAGTGTTCGATCTGTTTTGTTTCATTTTCTGAAATGTTGTTACAAAATACTTACATTGAGATGAATTCAATGGTTAGCCACCACTGGACTTGGAAATGTTTGGAGCTCTGCAAGCAGGTCATGGCTGTGGTTTTCCAAGAGACAAAATGTCATCATGCTGCTGTGTGTTTGTATCCCACCATCTTGAAAAACTGTCCTGACTGGAAAGACAAGCTTAAGGCTCTCTGATTATTCTGTTGCTGCTCCTGGTCTTACAAGCCCTCTTGCCCAGCCAAGTCCTACAGCAGAGGTCAGACATTAGGCAGAGATCTGGCTGCAGCTTCTGTGGCAGGATCGTGCAAAGCCTACCACAGTTGCTTAGCATTAAGGAGGCAAGTAATCTAGTAGTGATGTATCACATCAAGCAACGTCTGCCTCAAGTCACTGAAAGGAGATTTAATGGACCCTAAAATTTTCCTAATACTCCATGTCTAGATACCGATAGCCTTACGAATGTCTTCTTTCCTCTCCCTGAAAGAGACCCAAAGACCCTTGGAGCTCAGCTATGGTCACTACTTCATTACAGTTAATCTCATCCTGAGAAGGGAATAAATAAAACAGCATTTGATTAAGGAAACTGGTAACACAATATTAATAACAGCAAATTCCCACCACAAGTACAGTGCCCAGGGAAAGAGTAAGATGCAATCTGAATGCAAAAAGTTGTTGTGTAAGGATGGACAAGAAACAAAGATAAGAACTAAAACAATGATAGAGAATAGTCGTTTAATACGAATACCATTGCCAAATGTTTGCTTTTCTAAATCAATATTTAAATGCATGAATACATTTCTGACTCTCTGTATTTCAAGAGTATTGAGTTCCGGGCATTTTCCAAGGCCAAGTATAGGCCATTTTATCGAGTCTTTTTTTTTTGCTCGCCTAAGGTAAAACTTGTCCCTATGGTTATGCAAAACATTTACATTGATGAAGAGATGCGGTCTTAGGAAAGGAGAGGACAGAAAGACACCGACTCATGGTGCTCATGTTCACTGAAACGAATATCATTAGCAGCAGCATACACAGGAGGGTGTTTCATTGCTGAAGTCTGTCGTTTCTCTGGCATACTTCAGATCCTTAACATTTTTTTAAAGAAACATTCCACCGATGTGCGGAGCATTGACCTTTCATGGCCTGATCAACGATCACATATTAATAAAAGCAGGCCATATGCAGATTAAGAAGTAATGAAATCGAGTACTCAAGATGCACAGAGGGGATCTAATACGTTGTAAGCTGAACTTAATCAGCAGGAGAACTACCTCACGCATCAGCATTTTCCACAGAAATTATAGACCCAGGAAGTAAAATTACTTTGTGCCTCCTGGCTGGTCCTCCTAAGCTCTGTGAGTTCATATCAAAAGACAGAAGGTGAGTTTCACTGCACAAGTACCTCTCAGGAGCACTGTTGTGCATTACCTACTGTAATGGTGCTGGATACTCCTGAGGAGCAGAGAGGCTGTACATCCCTTAGCTGTAGGCATAATCTTTTTGCTGCACCTTTTGCTGCACAGCATCTCACCTCTTCCACCACCCTCTTAGGTTTCTGTGTGACTGATACAGGGCTGGCAATCAGGTACTGAAGAGTAGTTTGAGGAAGTTCATCTGTCCATTTTCTTGTCAGGCATGTCCTGGCACACAAGATGAAACGTGTAATAGTGTGTGGCTGTCAGGCGGAGGCTCAAACTTTCCAGGCAGAGTGCCCAAGCAAAGCTATTGTTAGAAGTGCTTTCATGTGAACAAAAAAAGCAAGCCTGAGAAGGGTCACAAACAGTGACTCAGATAAGCTGGTCTTGCACCATCTGCCCCTACGAGGGAGGGTGAGTAAACGTGTGCCTGGGGTAGCAAAGGCTGCCCTGTCTAGACTTCATAGCAAGGGCAGGATGCTGTGCTCCTGTGAAGAGACTCTGAAGACTCTTAGCCAGACAAATGGAGGGGCTTGAGGAGAAATCCACTATTGAATAAACTAGTGCAAGCTATGGTATTCCGTGCTGGTACTGCCACCAACTCAGTGAAAGACCAATGACTTTTTTAAAGATATACTTCTGCAGTTGGTGATGTTACGGGTGTGTGTTAACTATTCAGTCCACAGAAAAATATCCTCCTTTTTTTAAAAAAAACCAACCAACCTAAAATTCAGCTCACTCTTTGTTGAATATGCTAGATGAAAAGAAAGTATTTACCAAATAGTCTATGTATGCTGGCCATTTGTGTTAGACTAGCTTTAATAGTTACTGTGACTCTATTTAGAGTAATGCTTTCCTCAGCAAAATTGGTCTCCTGTCTCTTTGAACATTCATCATTTTCTTGAATTTTTCTTGGCTTCAGTTTGAAAATTGTTTGTAGGTTCTTAATTGAAAACCCTACCAGAGGGAGAAATCAGAGGAACACAGGATTTGCCAAATGTGATGAATGTCCTGCCTCAGGGAATGGCCAATACCTGATTTGTTAGAGGAAGGCCAAAAAGCCTCAAAACACATTCAGTCAGTCATGTAGGAGTTCCCAACAGACCGATGCCTGGAAGCCTAGCTCTAAGTACATAGCCTTACTTGAGTACAATTCTACAAATGTTATCACACCCCTGCACTCTCCTGTCATCCTTTTCCCACCAGTCAAATGTATTCTTTTCTGTGTAGATGAGTGGGAAGTGTGAAGCTCAGACTTCATCCTACCTTAGGACCTGATCCAAATGTCAGAGCAGAAGAGCAGGATTTCTCTTGCAGTAAATGAAGACGGATGTGCTCTGCCTTCATTACTGAGCTGAGCAGAACTCCACTGAGGCATGGAGATCAGTCTGCTGTTGTGACTGTGCCCTCAGTCAAGGTGAGACAGCGTTCTTCCCTTCAGCTCCTCACCTAAATTATTATTTATATTCACACAGTTGTACACAATTGCACAGCCCACAGTGTACCATATTTCATACCAATGCCCCAAATCTCTTGGCTGCTTATTGTCAAATACCTCTACCTTTGCTATCGCTACAGACTGATGTCTTGCTGATGTATTAAAGGACTGTCTGTTCTGTGACATGACTCAGTTCCTGACATTTTCCCTCCATCTGTAAAACAGAGCTAATAATACCTTCGTCAACAGCTTGTTTTGCATTTTAATTGCTTAATGTCTGAGAAATGCTTTAAGTTTCTGGAGTGCAAAACATATGATAAACTTTATTTCATTTTTATGTTTTTGATGCTGATGTTTGGTTCAGTGACATACACATAACTGGCTCAGTCATCTTAGTCTGGAAGCCAAACAGCTAGAGTGCAAACCTGGAAAATCCTTTTTCCTAATTGGTGCACTGTTTATATCATGAGTAATAACTTCTGTGGCTTGGCTGGAAGAAATTAAGAAGGCAATAAAAATGTCAAACAAAGTTGTAATGAATTTAGAAATAATCACTCATAATTTAGAGTTCATCATCCCAAAGCGTTATTTCATTTGATAGGTTTAGGTCATTATAAAGAATGTGCTCCTTCTTGCATCTGAAACTACATAAAAAGGGACAGTAGTTTATAGCTGCTATATACTTGATGAGATATTAAAATTTTGCAGCACAGCAGAAGATGAGCGGGGGGGTGGGGGAGAGGGATTATCCATTTGAAGGTTGTATTTCCCCTGGGCTCTTGTGGTCTCTGTTCTAAGTAGGCATGAGTCTCGGGCTTTCTTCTCCCCGCCCCCCGCCCCCTTGGGTTTTTTTTCTTTTATAGCTTGCTTTATGTGCCTGTGTGTGCTTTATACATAATTAACTTGGACAATATTATGGAAGATGCAGTTAACTGATTTTTAAACTTCGTTTCACATAGACCCCTGTGTAAGACGCTACCAGGGAAAGGGATGCACTATGTATCTTTTCACAGGTATCTCTTGCCCATGTTTTCTTTTCCAAACAGCTAACAGATCAGTATCCTCTCTGCTAAATATACCTCCTTGGAAAATCCTTCACGCTCTGCTAAAAAAACACTTAACTACAAGAATAAATCCTCCAGAAGTCAGCCCTTCCCTTCTTTCCCTTTCTCCTCTTTCCCTTCTCTTTCCTGTATCTTCCCTTCCCTTCCACAGTTCTTTATCTTTGCTAATTCTGAACAGGCTGTGGATATGCTTCAGTAGTCACAGGTTTTAAATATTGCAGTCAAAGAGAACAAGACAAACTCTTCTGACCCAGCAGGAAGCATCCTTCTCAGCTAATCATTTATTGTGAATGTCATTCAGGTTCTCCATTAATGTCTAACTGCCAAGTGCACTGATTCTGTCACAATTACGTAAGGTAATAGCATCAGGAAAGATTATTAGGTTTCTTTTAGTTTAAAATTCTCAGGGTTATGTTTTCTAAGTATTTTGTAACTTTAGAGTTGAAGTATATATTTGAAATTAATTGGATTTTACCTGCTGGAAAATAATGACTTAGTCTTTATTTTTCAGTCACTTTATGTCCATGAGTTTTCTATTTTTTTCCTCCCCCTTGATGATTCTTCAACACTAGCTCTCTATCAGTGTCTCTTTAGGGAGCCTATGAACTGATGCAAACTGTTGTTTTATAAAGAGTTCCTGTAGACATCGAATGAAAGTCTTCAAAAATCCTCATTTTTAAACCATGTGCAGAATCCTAAGAGCAGGTTATGATTCTGTTACATTCTGCAGGGTGAACCTCCAGAGACTCTTGGAAGAGTCTCTTCCTTTATTAAGGCTTTTGGGCCAGTTCCCACAAGGGTAATGCAGCTGAATCCTTGAGCTCACTTCAAGAGCTAGTTATGAACTTGGGAAAGATTTATTTAAGTTTTGTTTTTGCAGCCAAAGTTCTGATTGTCCAGGATAATAAAATACAGATGGAGCTGTGGAAAAGTATTATTTTGCACCATTATTAGGTGTTGAAAAGACATCTGGTTCTTCCTTCATAAAAAAAAAAGCCCACAGTTGATTTTAACAGTAGCCACAGATGGTCTTGGGTAAGCCCAGAGCTTGCACTTCTACCAATCACATAACTGGAGGGTTTTCACCACAGGGATCCTGTGAAATCTTTTCTAAGGATTAGGTACCTGACTGTAATATCACTGTTTAAATCTATAATTTATTTAGTTTGTCCTCAGCCCAGTTATGAAGCACATTTTCTTTCAGAAGCTGGTCCAATATTTTCCTGTGGTTTACTGAAGCTTAACTGCTGGCACCATTAACAAGCGTAATCAGTTTTCCCCTGTCAATGACAGCAATTTTACTTTTATGATCTTCCTAAATCCTGTCTCTAAAATTTAAGTAAGTCCAGGATGATGTTCTGCAATATGGGGAAAGCAAACCATGTCATTCTCACCTGTGGTTTTCCATTGGCTTCCTCTGCTCATCTGAAACTATTTTTAAATCACCTATCCTGTTTTATCCTTACCCCGTGCAAGCAACTACAACCACCTGTTTATTTTCTCCTTGAAGGTCCGTCAATTATTTTTCCTACCAGGCAATAAATCTGTGCTAGTAGGGGCATTTTTTGTGCAAGTCTACTGGGCTAAGAAAGCTCAGTGAAATACACACCAAGCTTAACTCAACTGGTTTCAGATGCCACCACAAATGCCTTCTCAGAGCACCTTCCCTGACATTCTGAAAACAGTTTTTGTTCTGACACACCACCATCTTTTTGTCCATCCACAGAGGTGTCCCTGCTAAATGTAGGCCAATGTGCTTATCTGTCAGTTTCCAACTTTTGTTTATGTCACCATATCTTTTGAGGCTTCTTGGCACCTTCCTCTTCCTTCTCACTTCCCTTCATCCACCTGTGTCTCAATCTCTGCTGAGCCTTGTTGTAGATTTTGTCTGCTTCCTATTTAGTGGAAAAGACCAAAAATATTCCCTTCTCTACTGCCCAGATGGGCTCCAAACTTGATATGTCCCAAGCCTTTAGCTTAAAAAACAAAGGCAACGACATGAAATTCAAGCAGATTTATTGAACAAAATTTCCTTGGAGTTTCTGTTGTGTCCACTCAAACCAGATGTTTTCAAATCTTGGCGACCAAGAAGCCCCAGGGCATCAGCTAGTGCTGGTACGTATAAATGCAAGACAGCCTCCTCCTGGAAGTTTGCTTCAGGTGGGAGGAAGATGGAAGATTATTAGAGGGAAAAAGGAAATACAGAAAATTCACAGTTTTATTATAAAAAGATCATGTAAACTTGAGTTCAAGGCTCCAGTTTTATGCAGTGTTGAGACTTAAATTTAATCTGAAAAGCTATGAACTGCTGCAAATCTCATCTGTAGGTTAGGTTACAAATCCCACAAGAACTGAGGAAAACAGCCTTCACAGAGCCCTGTTATGCTATTGAGAATCTCTTCTAAACATATCTTTTCAACTTTCTTCTTTAGCTTATGACTGACAAAGTAGTGTCCCTTATTCTGCAGGGACATTATCTATTAAAGCGACATTATTTATTAGGAAGCTGATAAATCAACCCCAGGAGATTCCCACTTAGGTAAGCACTCACTGAACTTAGTAAAAACTGTAAGAGGTAAGGATCTCTGTTAATATTTTATATTTTTTAAAGAATATACATATAATTTCAATTCACTGAACAAATTTCAGAAAATTAATGTACACAGGGATGCAACTTAAAAAGAAATTTCATCACTGGGTAGTGTAAGTTAACATTGCCTGTATAGCAAGGTAATGAAATACATGAAAAAATGTTTGGCAAAAATTACTATTTTTAATATAAGCAGATTTTCCTAATATTCTAATAAAAATATATGTATATATACATATGTTGGGGCTCCAGTTAGTGTCAACACAATTAAGGATAAATTTTGGTAGTAAAATCCAGTTAAGCTGACCTAACCAGAGAAATGAGTAATGCTTAAAATGCATCAAAGAGGCTTTTAACTCACATTTAAGAGACAGTTATTGTGAGTAATTGTAAGTTAATTGAATATTGATTATTACAAGAGTCTCTCTTTGATTTAAAAGGTAAAGCTATAAGATAAACCTTGTTACTTTATTATTTAAACTTACAGTGGTAATAAATGTGCAATTACACTTCATTGTTATTAAGTAGGATTTGCCTCATTATTCAGCTCTAATTGGTATTAAACATTAAACAAGTTAGATATTGTTGCTAAGCATTGTAAAAACTGTTCTATATATCTAATATAGCTAGCAATAGTAATAATCCTGAACATTCAGAACATTTCTTTCAAGTTTGATGATGGTAGGATGTTTATTACCAATTGATGAATTGCATCATATTAATAATCCAAACCTATTTTAATTTCATAGCCATGACAACTTGATTTATCTTCAATATTCCCACTGGATCTTAAAGTCAGAAGGTTTTTTTTTTTCCTAATGATCAATCAATACTAAGTTATTCTGTAGCAAGTAGAAATATTTACTTTTCAGTGTTGTGAGTTAGTTTTTAGAGCCAAGGAGTGAACTGGTAAATTTCTGCCATTCATTCACCTGCCAAACAGGAGAAATATTTTTTAAGCTATAGATTAAGCTACTGGATATTTTTGACACTTTTTGTTTTGGTGGAGATTCTATTACATATTTACAATGAAAGATGATGGAAAACATCTGGTTTCTTTAAGTATCTCTTGAAGCAATGTTCCACATCTTTGATTGTGCTGTATACTACTTCTTTCCTTATCTGGCTCCATTTGCTATCAATAAATTCCAGAGGTAGTTTAAGCTAGTAAACTACATTTTTGCACTATTAAAATGGGGAAATCAGGGCACAGAGAAATATGGAATCTCAAGATATTAATAATTCTAGCAAGAAAAAGAATAAGAACTTGAAACTACACACTCTGCATGAATTAGATTACTCTTCCTCTCACTAAAAAACAAACACGAAAGAAACAAGAGGCAGACAGAAGAAACTTAAATAAATGCAGTTTCCCTAAGCAAGAAACTGCATGTAACGACATAGTTGTATTTGCTTATAAATCACATGACTGAAAGCTGTGTGAGAGCAGAGTTGGCCAGTTTGCTATGAAATCTGAAGATAATTAGTTACCACTCATTTCTACTGTCAGGGGGATGGGAAGCACAGAGAAGACATTGAGAGGGGCATGTAGAGAGAGGCATATGTTTCCTTCAGTCTCTGTAAAAAAACAGGCTGGACACTTCTCAAGAATAACATTGGGTTTTTTGAGGTTTCAGGCACAGAAATAACAGATATCAGATTCAGTGCAATATTCCAAAACCTGTTGCAGGCCCATCAGAATCAAGGAGGACCAAACAAAGTTATATAGGAAAGATGTGATTATTTTCAGCATCTGGAAGAGATTCAGATTTTTTCTATTTTTTAGGGGAGAAAAGATGAGATCAGAGTTTATTTTAGCCAGAGTTACTTTGACCTAATCAGAGCTGAGAGACAAGGCAACACTGGCCTGATTTTGAAACTTCAGTGTTTTCACGAAGAACCTGCAGGGAATAGTTATCAGTAGGTGGGTAGGCTACATGATATGAGGGATGAAGAAAATAGTGTGAAGTGCCCCTCCTTCTCAGAGAGTATGTAGAAAAGCCCCTCAAACCCCCAGATCAGAACAGTAGTGGAACCACCTTTGCATCTTGTTGGAGAAAGGATCCTGCTCTGTTGCCTGCGAGGCGTCCTGCGATGCAGGTGAACAGGCAGCGTGCCCAGCCTGCTCCTCCCGGCTGGCTCAGCAGGATTAATGGGTTTTGCTCACTTTTGCAAAAGAAACGTGAAACGAAGGAAGATCATAGACAAGCCTTCTTCATGGTCCGCCTCCTCTTGGAGTTGTCCCCAAGGACCACCCATGTCTCAGCCCTACAGTTCTGGCTGTGCAGAGGTCTGTCGTGCCCACCCAGGATCCGGAGTGCAGTCATCCGTGCAGTCACACTCCTAGTCACCCTCCTCTGCTCTAGCAAAATGCAGCCCAGTTGTTGAGACCACAGCTGGATTTCCTTTCAACGGTGCTGCTGTTGCTGCTGTCGTTGCTGCCATCGTTCACAAAGGCTGGAAGCCTGGTAAACAAATGTGGCTGTTGGTTGTTCTTACACAGCTGCTTTCACATCCTGCATCTGGCTGGCATCCTACAGGGCACTGCTGTCCTCACGGCGGTGTCTAACTGTGGAAAAAAACGTGCAGGTTAGAAGAGTGGAACTGTCCTTGTCCAGTCAAGCCTATGGACACAGATGCTGGCAGACATCCATGTATTATTATTCCGTTGTGTAGAAGCATGCCAGAGCCCATGGTACATAAACACGTCAGAGCATGTGGTACTTAAACATAGATAGATAGATAGATAGATAGATAGATAGATAGATAGATAGATAGATAGATAGACAGACACAAAAAGCAGATACATAGCCCTGAGGAATGTGATCAGCCACTGGGTTTATCAAGAAGAGCTTCTACTTTAGTTTGTGCATAAGCAAAGCACCTTTCAAGTATGGACTTTTCATGTTGGCACTTTAAATACTCCTTTTCAAAGCACATTTATGTTTGTAAGCTTTTCATTTTTGAATATGCTGTAAGCTTCAAAGTATTTTTTCCCCCCAATATAGTCTCAAATACTAAGGAGGCACTAATCACCTTATCACATCTCCAGGTAAGCAAATATTGGCAAAAAGATATCAGCCCAGTTGTTCACTACAATCAAATGATGTTGAATTTAGTAACCATTCTTGACATTTATAAATATGAATCACAAATATATGTTGCCTCAGGGCATCATAAATAGACTTTCTCCTAACAAAAAAAAGTCAAAAGCTCTAATTCATCTCTCAGATGGAGAGCTGTTAAAGTTAACAACAGACCAAAGATTAGCTTTGGAAGGTTTTTTAATGTCATCAGAGTTGCCCTGAAAAGCTTACATCAGAAGAGAGGGCAGAGACTTTCTTTACTAGTTCATATATACAGCTGCAAGTGGAAATACCTACACATTTCCAGTGTTCATCAGGAAAATGATGAATAATCTTCAAGGTTATGAGCAGCGAAGTGGGGGAAATAGAACTGCACAAAGAAAACAAACAACACTTACTAATGCAGATGGAATTTAATAATTGGGGAAGTTAATACATGCTGTTTGGTGTCATTCCAGACAGGATTTTCATAGATTTGTCCCAACTGGAATTTTCTGCAGCTTGCATCACCAGGCGAAAATTGCACAGCTCATTGTTCCCAGCTCTCCCATTTTCCAGCCTCAGAAATTCAAAGGCTTTGTGTTTGAATTCACAATAGCAACCCAGAAACAGCACTGCCAAGCAAGACAACCAGTTAATCGACTGGGAATATGTTGATTTCAAGTCTCCACCACTTTTTCACCATTGTAAATCCATGCCTTTGATGTTACTGATTCTTGTCTACACCAAGGTTACTGAGATGTGCTGAAACCTTACTAAAATATGCACGATGAATACCAATTAATAACACCGGTGCTGTACAGTGGACATTCACAGAATTAAACAACACCTATTATTTTCTTTAGTACTGATAATATTCACTGGCCAGCCCTGGTGTTCACACTTTGTACTATCCTGCATGACATCGAATCCAGCTCTCATTGTGGCTGGGGCTCTACTGTTCATCCTTCATTCATTAGGTCCATGTGTAAGACTACAACACTTATATGACTCGTATGCATCTCTGAGCATAGCCTTGAAAGTTGTTTTGCTTTTTTGGGAGTTCACACGTATTTGTTTTTAACATGCACTTTTTATTTTGCAGCCTATCATCATGTATTTTCTTTTACAGCTGAAATTCTGAAAGGAAGGATGAGTTCAGCAAGCAAAAATGCTCATGCTGATGACAGAGTGGGGAGCATTCTGCACAAACTAACAGTACAGGACTTAACCCAGGAAGGTGCTGAATGTCTTCAGACAGAATCAATAAAACACATCAAAGCCTATACAACTTGGAGCATATAAACAGTCAGCATGATTTCAAGCTAACTACCTAAAATACCGTAACTTGAACATAACAGAGTTTTGCACTACCTGGGCTGAACAGGTCAGCCTCTTTAATGACTGAAGTTACAGTGTCAAGAGAGAATTTGAAACCGCATCTAGGCTGGCTGTGAACCTTTCTGCTGCTTGAGTTTGTTCACAGAGAGATGAAATACTTCTAAGGATTAGGTTCTGGCAGGAGAAACAGCTATTGACTATTGGAAATATGATGTTGCAATACTAGCACTTTCACTGGGCTAAAAAATGAGACAGGTGACAAAAATGGTAACTTAGGCAAAATACAAAGACTAAGGGTATCAGAAGGAAATAAGTACCTTTAAGACACTGTTAGGGAGAAATTACACTTAGATACAGATATGATTCTCCAAATAAAATTCAAGGAGTTTTCTATGTATATACCCAAGGGAGAAGCTGACCTTTGTAAAGCCATGTTTGGGAACATGTAAAATGATTCTCTCAAAAAACAAAAGACCTCAGATCTGGAAAATGTGGTAGCTTTGTGGGAATTTAAAAGTAAATGGCCTATTGCATTCTACTCTCCCTGGTTGCAAAGTTTTTGAAAGACAGCACTCCAGGAGACAGTTTAGGGTAGAAAGTAGGTTTTTAAGAAAATGTGGAAATTATGCAAAGATGAAAAAAAATCAGCACTTTTCAGTGCCAAATTTAGAAAATAAGTGTGTATGATTCTAGGAGGCACTAGCAAAAAATAAATAAAAAAATTAAAATTATAACCTGCAGCAATACTCAACTGCTTTCACATCTAAAATAAATGAAATAATATATTCATATTTCAATTTAAAAAATGCAGAATCGTGCAAAATTACTCAGTGTCACTTGGAATCAAAATATTGATTCCTTAGAGTTACTTTGCTAGCACAACTTTCTTTGTGTTTTTACTTTCAACTGGCATAATATTTGAGACAGGCAATGCTCGCAGTGTAATTTGCAGATATACCGCTATGTAAAATATGTGGAAGCTGGTCCATTACATGCCATTGAAGTTAAATGTATTAGGCTTGGGTGCATCTCCATGGTAGTTATTAGTAGAATAACATGACTAAGTATAACTTGTATCCTGAAGTTTTTGCCTGGAGAGCTCAACTTTGACTGGCTAACAGCTACTGAGGCAGCCTGCTCTTCACTTGCCAGACAAGTGTTGCTGGACTCAAGTGTTTTTGAAATCAGTACCATGCCTTTTTTGTGATACTGAAGTCAATATTAGTGGCTTGGTAGGAGCTTGAGGGTCCTAGCTAATGCACATATTAACCTTATGAACTATGCAGGAACAACAACAAAATTGTAGTGACCCCCGCTATGAGTGATGCAGCTTATTTTTATTGTTTTCAAATGCATTTCCTCCCTTTTGTCTTCTCCTTGCTATGTTGTTTTTATAAATCAGTTCTAACGTGTTGACTTCTTTTTTCTTCTGCTCTGTTTTTTGTTTTGTTTTGTTTTTTTCAGATAGATTCATCACCAAGTTGCTTTGGGACTATGAAAGCTTACATTTGTGACAGTCTCAAACATCCTGAAACCATTTCTTCCCGCTTTCTATTCACAAATTTGGCAACTATCTTCCTTGCCATTTTCCTTCTCTTCCCACCATATTGCAAGAAACCAAAAAGTTAAAGTTGCCTCATTTGTAATTCCACAAAGTGTGCAGTCAGCTAATGCTTCAAATGGTGGTTAATGACCTGACGAAAGTCTCCCAGTGCATCTGAGGCCACACCAGGAAAGAGCTCCATGCTCTTTAGGCTGTCTTGTCCTCCTTCTGTCTCTCTAGTCCTAAATTTAAGTGCAAGAAAACTTTTCTGCTCCCTCCTTGCCCCATTATTTTTAGGTCTCTTCTAGTGATTTCTTATGGAAACTATTTCAGCTTGTTCCTATTGGCCAGCAGATACCTCCAGGGACTCTTCCCCTCAGGGCAGCTTCAGGGATCAGAAGGGCTCTCTCCCTGCTCAGTGCTGTGACTAAACCTCACCCCACATTCGCTGACTTCAGACTAGCAGCAATAGCAGTCCTGGGGTTAACTTGCCCTCACCTCCCTCTATTTTTAGAGGCTGATTCATTAGGCTGTAAATAGATGTAATGCTTATGCTCCAGTTTTTAAGAGCAAATAAATATAGTGAGGAGTACTGCCTTTAGAATTTGCAGCAACAGACAAACAGGTCTCCAGTTTGTAATTCTTATTCAGCTGTTTTAGGGATATTTTTTTGTTCTTCCCAAGCTTGTACTTGCCAGGCTGTATAATTACCAAAGTGACTGGAGGTTTATAAATTCAGAGATAGGGCAGAGGTAGTCTGCTTTCTCTGTGACTTTAGTAGGTCTCACGAAGAACAGCGTCCCGTTGGTCTGACAACAGGACCGTAAAGTGTGCACAGCCTGCAGGACATGCTATGGCAACCTCTCTTTGTTCAAAAACAGTACTAAAAAGGTGCTTCACACGACCTTTTCTCCCTCTGCCCTACAGCTTCCGATTCCTCACTGGGGCAAATAACATTTCCCCCAAATGTAACGTGCTGCATTTTCTTCCATGGAAACGCAACAAGTAAGAGAACTAAACAGGGAGGGTGACAGAAGAAAGAAGAGACCCTACAGTCAGTTAAAATGTCACATGCAGATGCAGAGCCATTAGAAATCCAGCATGATGGCTGTGGACTTACAGCCAGGCCCTGTGCTCCCTGCGTCAGTACTGTCAAGCACTCCTGAAAGCAGCCAGCAGGTCTCCTTCATCCTGGCAAAGGGAAGGCCTGCGGACGAAGGAGGAGTGGCCAGAGCACAGCTGCATGTGCTTGGCTGTTTTTTTGTGG
The DNA here is from genome assembly GCA_008921705.1 of Burhinus oedicnemus. Lineage (NCBI taxonomy): Eukaryota > Metazoa > Chordata > Aves > Charadriiformes > Burhinidae > Burhinus > Burhinus oedicnemus. Next base: position 1,274,388 of record VFFE01007194.1, read on the forward strand.
TGTGCTCCATTGCCCCGGATCAAAGTGCAGACACATCCCAAGAGCCAGTTTTGCCCGCCACCTTTCCTGAGCCAAGCACAGTTCACTCATGGCTCACAGACACAGTGTGTTTTTTTTAAAAAATCCTAATATGCCTGGACACATATATTGATTGTCTTAGAAACACATATGAAAAAGCCGTGGAAATGGAAAGGAGTCGTAAACGCTTGTTGGAGGGCAAAATTTGCCCCCATGTGGTGTTTTGGGGCCCTGGGAGGAGAGTCTGTTGCATTGCATTAGCACATGAAGATGGTTGGCCAGCGCTCTGCAGGCTTACCTAAAAATTTCCCTGCTTTTGTAGGTTTATGTCCAACTATAATGTTATTTGAACACATTTAATTAACTACTGTAGCTGTTTGAAGTCTCTGACATTATTATTTTTGTACCACTACAGCCTCATAGTACTGCTTTCTGGTCATTATAGCAGCTTCCAAGATCAGTGCAATTCATTCTGGACTCAAAGTTAATCTCACGGAAAATCCAATCAGTAAATTGATTAAGTATTAAATTACATTCTTTGTTAACGTTCTCTATTCCTTCCCTTACAGTACAAAAAAACCATTACTTTTTTTTTCCCCTCTTTTTCTCCCCTCCCTCTCCCCCATTTCTGTAAATATTACTCTGCTGTCAAATTCACTGGTATAACAGAGGCGACCTATGGATTATATGTTACCACTTTCTTCCTGAAAAAAAAAAGGTCATTGGTTAGGTAAAGTCAGAAATTAAAAACATGTAAAAACATGTCTGATCCCAGGATGCCTTAGAAATGTTCTTTTGACAATTTTTCAGTGATGGCTATCCAAAATGTGCTTCTGAAGCTAACATCTGTAGAAAATATTGCTGGCATTAAAGTTTACTGTAGCAGTAAGCTGTTTTGAATTGACTACCGCTGTACTTTGTAAAAGTTTTTTTACCATAGGCCATTTCTAGCCGTTAAATTTGGGTAACAAGTGATTTTTATGAGAGTGTTTGGGTTTTTTTAATGAAAATTCATTTTGACAAAAAAAAATAATCGACTGCACTGAATCCAGCAATCAGTGGGAGCTGCACTCCTGTCAGGACCAAATGCAGTATGTTGAACAGAAATTCTGGAAGTCATATTAAAGAGAGTGAGCTAACATCAGGTTATTCCTGCCTGCGTTTGCCAGACAGCCTGCAGAAATACGCCTGTGGTCATGGTGAGACAGGAGATTAGCTGTGATTCCTGTTATTACTAATAGCTCTTGCATACTGTGTTCATCAATAGGAAGCCTGCTACTGCATTCAATGTGGCCAGGATTTCATCCTTGTAATTTTGTTAGCCTTCCTTACACCTTGAAGGTAGGTTGCTTGCCTCACATACACATTTTGTCTGCTATTTCAGTCTTCGGCTCTTTGGGCCAAGTATTACAGTATGCATATTTTTGTAAAGCATGGAGCTGTATTTGGCCCAACACAGCTACAGCTGAAGTGTTAAAATAGCCACATATAAACACATTGGGTAGTGGTTATTACTGTTTCACAGAATTCCCACAAATGTTTTGAAAAACAGTGGTTTCATTATGCTTTTGGTTTGTATTTCTTTAGTGTTGCTAAATGTACTTCTACGACTTTTAGTCCAAGTATCTTGAAATCTCAGTGCAAAATTCAGCCACTATTTCTAAATGCATTTTGATATACTATCTGAACTCAAGCTTATAACACTAGACTAGGAATGAGTCCCTTCCTTTTCGCTCTAAACTAGGTCTCACTTCAGCTACTTGGCAGATTTCAGTGTTCCTAGTTTTTAATCCTGTAACTCTCAACTCTTCCTCTCCTTCCCTGAATATGATGCAGCCCCCCAGTTCTTCTTGTCTCAATGAACATGTCATTTTAGATTGCTCATTGACATCTCAAAATCAGAGTGGTTGAAACTCAGCTTCTCATATTTTCTTCTGAACGCTCCCTTCCCTATTTTGGTGTCAACAGCTTCACTATCTAGTATGCAGCCTTCCAGTCTAGGAGGCATTTCTGAGTCTGTCCTCTCTCCTCATCCTAAGTCACAGGAATTGTCTCCTGCTCCAGTTCTGCCTGCCACTGGGCGGGAGGGTACCTGTCTCTTTATAGGAAGTGTTTGCTTGGTTTACCCTGGCAACCACAACCTGTCTTCCACCGTGTTCTTCACACATATTTTGCTCCTTACAGCAGATTCAGGCCCCTCAGTTAAAACCAACCTTTTCTATTTATCGGAATGAGAAGTTCTTCTCTGTTCTTATTTAGAGATGATTTCTGCAGAATTTAAGTTCAAGTTTCTGGCCATGCTGCTGGGTGCTTCAATGCTTAATACTTCTACCCTTTTTTTCCTCTCTCCTTTTTTGATCACACAGGCATCCAAGTCATCCCTTCATACACTTCTCTTGTTGCCTTTTTCCTTTGCTTTTAATTCCTTGAACTGTGTCCCCAAACCAATTTCCCAAGGCCTCACATTCATCTCAGTCAAATTAATCCTGAAAAGTCTCATCCTGTAGACTGCCCTGAAGACTACAAAAAACATAACATTTAAATCAAGATTTGCTGTTTTGTTTTTGCCTTGTCACAGAATATTATGTGTTGCTGTGTCCCATCTCTTGTCTGTTCTTTCCTTTATTACTTTTGCTGTGTCTAGGTTCTAGACTTCAAGTTTACTGAAGGTTAAATCTGTATATTTCTTTTGTGAGGCACTTAACTAACCTGTGGGTAGGATACAAATATCAAATTATAATTATTGCTCCAAGGATGGATTTAATAATACACAGAGGCATTAAATGACATCTCCCCCTGCTTACTGAGGAAATGGCTGCCTAGGAGATTCCCAGGAAACTACAGGAGCAGGATCTGCACATGAGAAATTAAACATACTTACAGGTAAGAGCTCTCATTGAAATGAAATGAATAAGACCCTGATGCAATGTTATTTACTGCTCTGAATGTCTGCTCGATCAGGACCTTAGGTTGCAATGTGATAAGCCAAATCTTCCTTGCCAGAGCCCTTTCCAGAACACCTGACACAGCACAAACCCTGTTTACTGTCAGTCATTAAGCAGAGCTGTCAAAACTGCTGGGAGGAATAAAAAAACAAGAATCGATGTAGTCACTGGATTCTAACAATAATCTCCTACATGTCACTGATTACCTTCTCAGAGATGCAAGAGATTACTGATTACTTTTAAATTACCAAAGCATGGATCTGTGAACATGGAGCCGTATTTCTTCACAGAGATGTGGTTCAGCGGGTCCCCACATTTAAAACTGAAAAGAAAACTAATCCAGTATCTAATTTATTCCTACAAAGAGAGCAAATTGGCAATTCAGGCCTTAATTATTTATTTAATGCTTCTTTACCTGATAGCAAAAATTGTTGCTGTACCTCTTGCTAGACATTAACTGGGAGAAAAGGAAAAAGTTAGTAGCATATTGATTAGGCACAGCCTGGATGCCATGATAACCTTATAGCCGATTGTTTGTTTCTTTGATCTTGGTTGCTTAGATAAAATTTTTAATCTGAAAATGTAATAAATAATTATTTCATAAAGTGAGTATGATATCATTACAATAAAAACAGTAGCTTACCTTATCATCCCAGACAATGTATAATGAGATTCCACCACCACTCATACAATCCTCCTGGATTTAGCTCATATACCAGGATTAGTGTTATACTAGCCTCAATGCATAATTCAAAATGTCTAACTTATTGGCACCATTAATTGGCATCAGTTGCTGTGAATTTCATACTCCAAGACTAAACTTTGTTTTCAGACTATTCTGAGTTACAAAAAATAGAATTTCCAGATTCAAGAAGAGAATAAGAAATGTTTTGTTTTGTTGTCCTATCCACAGAAAAGCTACTGTATATTGTTTGCAACCCCCAATATGAAGTAATTTTTTTTAGAGTTCAGACCTTAAAATCTTCTGATGATGGTGCCTGTAGCAAAGTGAGAGATTTATCAAATAATATGTCTCATGTTTGTGCACATTACTGTATCTGGGCAATTCTCGGTTGGGTATTGCAGAGGAAGGTTGAAAAGAGCTAGACAAAGGACATCTTTACAGAATGTGGCATTTATCTGCAATTCCAGAAAACATTCCTCACACAAAATCATCCTTTTTATTCCACCACATACTGGTAACACAAATCCCAACATAATAATAAGATAGCACATAACAAGGCCTGTTAGTAGTTTCGGATCCAAATCTCTACCTTCCCTGGCATTCTGGGATAGATTTTAGGAAACCACAGCCAAAACAGATGTATAGTTCTGTCGCAATTCCTTAGGTTCAGGCATTTATCTGAACTTTTCCTCATCTATCTGTCCTGGCTGTTTGCAAAGTTTTTCAAACTCTATTGAATAAGTTTTGGCTCTTTCCTGACATACATACTTTCACACTCAGATCTGTGTACCGAGTGGATTGATAGCACTGGGGGAAAGGAATTTTAAATCCAACCACCCCCTCCTTTTTTTTTTTTTTACTGCAGTGTGAAGTTTATTTTGCTCACTAAACTCTAGGCTAAATGGGACCTTTGAGATAAATTTTGCATTAGTTTATCTCTCCAATTGAATATTACATGATTCTGTATTTAATGTCACGGGGTTAGCTGTTACCCGTACATCTGCCAAGATATTTCCACCACCTTGGTGTCAAACCTCAAAGCTAGTGATTAATAAAGTGAAGTAAGTGAAAGAGGAGCTGCAAGTTACTGAAAGTGATGGGCATGATATATGAATATCATTAGCTTTTCCTTAAAGAACATTGATACGATTATATGAATGCAAAAAGGCAATGCAGTATTTTAGTCTTTCTGTAGTCACTGGAACACTCTGAAGCAGATGGACTGTGTGACTGATGATTCAATAATTGCACTCATTAAAAATGTTCACGCTTTTAATTTTTCCCCCCTCACATTCTGTGAAGAGCTGAGGAATGAAATGGTTTTGTCATTGTCAGCAGATAGATAATTGAGTTTGCTTTGATTTCCTGGGGTGCCCCATCCCCACCCCCATGCTGTTGGATTGACATCTCCAGAAGTGTAGCAGAACATTTGAATCAGACCCAACTGTCTTAAAGGAGAAAAACACTATGGAAAGACTCCTGTCTCCCTCTCACTGTTCAATTCTGTGTACTCAGCCAGCAACCTACCTTGCTAGAAGACAGTATGCATTTGCTTTTCTGCCAGATTACCTGCCCCCATGATACAGTTACCTACCTGTGGGGCTCAAGGAAAAGAAAGATAATTCTTCCTTGAACATATGCACAGAATGCTTCTCTTGTTTATTGTTGCTAGCTAGAATCAGCCTAAAGGTGATAGAGGGGAGAGGGTGTCCAGCTGTGCAAATGCCTGATGCCTGGTATTGCAAGAACATGAAATCAAAATAATATCACGAAGACTCAAGCAAAAATGGTAGCGGGAAGAGCAGTGAAAAAAAAAAGACTCATTCTGCTTTCTCCAAAGACAAGGATAAAATTATCTCCCAGCTCTGCTGAAGGGATGCTTCTTTTTTGTTTCTGCCATTAAGATTTAAGTTTAGAGTTTGCATTTAAATTTAAACTGCATAATAGTGAAAGCATTCTCCAAATGAGGCATTACATTCACTCATTCTACCTACCCTATTCTTTGGGCACCCATTTTCCAGATGCTGCTCTGGGAACAAATATAGTAGAAGCTGTGTAATCCATGGCTTTCTGACAGTCTCCAGCTGCTCCAGAAGCCTGTCACACTACCCATTATTTGTATTTCGCAAACATCTAGCTCAGATCAGAGCATCACAGTGTTCAACCTTGTTCAAACACAACATGACAGAGCCCTTTGCAACTCTGGTTAAGGTGTCTGAGGTGGACTTTCATTGCTCCCTTGCTTAGGTTTCACTATTGTGTACCTGTGAGCAAAACAAAAATATTTTTTCTGCAAGGGCATTCTCTTTCTTTGACTTCCTGAGTACACTTCTCAGGCTCAGGTGCTCCATAACACAATTTTGACCTGCTGTTAGAGCACTTGGGAGTCCCGGACAGACTACATAAGTGCTTAGACACTTCTACAGCCCTCCCTCTGTGTACACTCTCTCTTAGATCCCTGATAGCTGAAGCGTGCAATACATAGACTTTGACACAAAAGACACAGACCTAAAAAAAATCGGTAGGTCCTTGTGTCATCCTTTGCCTCAAATTCATTGCACCCTGTAACCCCTTGTGTCTGTCGGGTATGAAGATTTTTACACAAACTTGGGATGTGAGGATTCTCTTCTTCATATATTGTTTCAACAGTTGAAAACGTTGTCCCTGTCAGAACATCGGGCCCTTTTGTTCTTTGCCCCCCAACTGCCTTTTGTCTGTGAACTCCCTGGACTGTTCACCTTGTCCTGATGCTTGGGAGAAGATTGCATCTTCAGACCGGTTCCTTCCTCTGCATCTAAAACACAGTTATTCCTTTTTTTCGTCATGTAGATGAAAATATTCCATACTCTAAAGCTCCTTAGCCAACAATCTGTTCACAGTCATAACTGTGAATGCTACTTCACCTTCTCCTCCTAAGATGCAATACAGAGTGAAGGCTACACATATGACACAGTGGTATGTGTAGTTCAAAAAACAAACTGTAATGTATAAAGTGCACATACATCTGCTAAATCATCACACTGTGGCAACTTTAAATGGGCTTGCCACTTAGCCAGCAAAAAACAAATGGCAGAATTAGAGTGGACACTTGCATAGGAAAGTGATATAGTTTGCACACAATTCGGTAGCACTGTAGCCATTTCAATTAATAATCACAGGAGTTTTTTTAAGTCTCATGCTCAATAATGTGACCACAAATGCCTGGGGAAATGGATTGCTCAATAGCCTTTTTCTTTCAAGGAACAAGCAGTCCAGCGAATATGGAAGTTTCTAAGTAGATGTCACAGTACAGAATGGAGCAGCACGAAACCTTCAGCAAGGAAGTTGGGGATTCAGGAAGATATCAAAAACTGTCTGAAGTATAACATTTCACATAATTAGCTACATTTTGATGGTGTCAGGAGATGACCATGAGTCAAGAATGCACAGCCCAGCTTAAAAGGAAAGATCTGGTTAGAAATGAGGCTCAGTGGCAGTCACACATCATACAGAGCAAACCATAGCTTTGTAGGCAAATAGGCGCAATATGTGGCTTCAGGCTTTTTATCTGGAGCTAAGCATTATGGCTAGACTAGGATAGATGGACCCAAGTTCATGCCCTCTACTACCCTCAAACACTGGAAAACTTTGTTTAAGACTCAGAGCCAGAGCAGTTCAGGGTTACGTCTTATTCAAACGTCATAGGCACATTTCAAGCAAAACATTTCTCTGTCAAAGTAGGATGTTACCTTTTAGGAGCCAAACACAACACACAGCCTCCATGCCGAAGCTTGGGCTCAGGAGAACACCTCCCTGCCATCTGCCTGCTACGTGTCCTGCAGGATCATTAAGTAGCCAAAGATAAGTTAGATATACCGAAAATAAGTTGTCATCATAGCTAGCCAGCTCAGTGGTTGCCCTTGACCGACAGTTTTGATTACTAACTCACCAACCTCCCACATGTGAGAATCTGAGTGCACACCTCCTCAGTGTTAGATCAGTGAGGTGGTATGTTTTCATCCACTTCTTGGTGCAGATGGCAGACAACCTCCTCATCTCTCAAACCCTTCAAAGGTTGACACTCCATGTTTGCCTACTTTTCCTATTTCCCTTTTCAGAGCCAATAGCAAGACAGTGCCCTGCTTACAGGAAGCTGTGAAACACACCACCGGGAATGCAATAACAGCAGGGGCATGAAGGGAAGCAGCAGATGGGGAAGATAAAAATTCGCTCCTTATCACTTTAAGGGAAAATTCTAAGATAGTACATAAGACAAAAAATAAACATTGATGGAGTCATCAGGTATCATGTATTTAAAGGCACTGTTCCTTTCTGAATTCAAGCACTGGAACCACTTCCTTCTCAAACTGTTGGTGACTCAGTGTTCATAACTGTCATCTATTTATCCTTAAAATTCTTTTTGTGCATCGTTACCCCACGTGAGAAAGGTGATTGCATTTTACAGCCAGATGTGACTATTTTATTGCATAAATTGGATAGAGGTGAATAAAAAAAACAAAATGAGAAACATTGTCAAAGAAAGGAAATGCAAAGAAAAATATGAAAACAGTTCTACAAACAGCTAACTCTAGATTCAGCATGTGCCACATAGATGCCTGTTGCATATTGCAGTGCCCACATACAGTGTGAGCAGTGTGGATAGCTTTCACAGGGGTCTCAGATGTCAATTTCAACAGTTCAGTTGTAACGTGGAAGTCAAAACATGTTTATCCTCCTAGAAACCACATTTACCTTTTCTGGGGCAACTGAGGACGGCACACCTTTCAAAGGGCTATCATTTACCCTCAACCCCCTACAATACAGCTTACCTGCTCAGCCTCGAAGGGCCACCAGTCGGGTAAGTGTTGCTTTGCTTGGGTGTCCTTCCATGGGATCCAACTCCAGGAATCTACATCAACAGAAAGACTGTTTAGGACAGCCTTTAGAATAGGGGACATCTGCTGCATTTTAGAGGCCCACACCTACGAAATGTTATGAAAACATTCTTTTTTCTCAGGATTCCTTCTCCCCATGTCAAATAACAAAAGTTTTTTGATATAACTTCCTTTCAATGCTGAGGCAGGGACTTCAGCGTTGCCCCTTATTTCTCCAGGAATATTATGCAACTGTAGTGTAACTCTGTTTTGGGATAGCCTGCCTCTTCAAAAAAAAAAAAAAAAAAACCAAACA
>VFFE01007194.1:1296143-1316850 GCA_008921705.1 Burhinus oedicnemus
GGTAATATTTCCAACTTGTATGTCACACGTTGAAAATTCAATGTGCTAGAAACTTCAAGTCTGCTGCATTTAATTACTTTCAAAAAGACTGATATCCTTAACTCATTTTTAGAAAGTTTGGCTGGCTATTTTTTGAAAGTCTGAAGTCTATGAACTTGAAATTATTCTATGTGATCTGACACAGACAATAGAAAACTGTCAGTAGATAACAGATTGCTGATTCTTGCACATGTGAGGAGAAGATAGAAACATTGCTTACACATGAGTAGAGGCCTCAGTGAAAGGAATTTCCTGGGTTTTGTTCTCACCAGTACCCTCTTGAGTGCACTAGAAACTAGAAATTAATGCAAAATACTCTAAATTGGCTCTCTCTCTATAGAAACAGAAAAAGACAAAGAAGAGAAAGGAGAGGGAGAGGGACATGGAAAGGAAGAGAGAGAGGAGGAAGGGAGGAGATGAAAGGGGGAAGAAGGAAGGTGGGCATGTAAAGTTGTAATATTCAGAGTTCCTTTGTGTATTGGGTTTGCATGGCAAGGTCTTGGTAGCGGGGGGGCTACAGGGGTGGCTTCTGTGAGAAGATGCCAGAAGCTTCCCCCATGTCCAAAAGAGCCAATGCCATCCAGCTTCAAGATGGCCTGCCACTGGCCAAGGCCAAGCCAATCAGTGATGGTAGTAACCCCTCTCTGGTACCATATTTAAGAAGGGGAAAAAACTGCTGTGCAACAGCACCTGGAAGACAGGAGTGAGAATATGCGAAAGAAAAAAGTCTGCAGCCACTAAGGTCAGTGAAGAAGGAGGAGGAGGAGGTGCTGCATGTGTCATAGCAGAGATTCTCCTGCAGCTCATGGTGAAGACCATGGTGAGGCAGGCTGTGCCCTGCAGCCCATGGAGGTTAACAGTGGAGCAGATATCCATCTGCAGCCTGTGGGGGACCCCACACCAGGGCACGTGGATGCACCCAAAGGAGAGTGTGACCCCATAGAGAGCCCACGCTGGAGCAGGTTTGCTGGCAGGACTTGTGACCCTGTGGTGGACCCACACTGGAGCAGTTTGTGAAGAACTGCAGCCTGTGGGAAGGACCCGTGTTGGAGAAGTTCATGGAGGACTGTCTCCTGTGGTTGGGACCCCACGCTGGATCAGGGGAAGAGTGTGAGGAGGAAGGAGCAGCAAAGACAACATGTGATGAGCTGACTGCAACCTCCACTCCCGTCCCCCTGTGCCACTCAGGGGGAGGAGGTAGAGACTTTGGGAGTGAAGTTGAGCCCATGAAGAAGGGAGCAGTGGGGGAAGGTGTTTAAAGATTTGTTTTCATTTCTCATTATCCTTCTCTGATTTTTGATTGGCAATAGATTAAATTAATTTCCCCAAGTCGGGTCTGTTTTGCCTGTGACAGTAATTGCTGAATGATCTCCCTGTCTTTATCTCAACCCACAAGCCTGTCATTATATTTTCTCTCCCCTGTTCAATTGAGGAGGGGGAACAATACAGCAGCTTAGTGGGCACCTGGCATCCTGCCAAGGTCAACACACCACTCTCTGAAACCACAGAAAATAGAAGTGAACCGAAGTGATTAAATTTGAGCATCACCCTGTGTATGGCTTTACACAAAACACCCTAGCACTTTCAAGTAAATGAATACTGGATTCTCACATCACAACTCACAAAACTGAGATTGCCAGTTGTTAAGAGACATGATCAAGGTGACACAACAATTAAGTGCTGGATCCAAGATTATGACCTTCTCATGCTGCTTTGCAGGTAAGACTTGCCCACCTCCCACGTTAGTCACCAAGGCACTTCCTTTCTTTGCTCTCTCCCAGACCAGCTGTGAACTGGAGCTGTTATAGAGACTGGTGTGAAACAAGCATGTGTAAAGGGTTCAACTGACATTTAACCAAATGATTAAAAAAGACAAAGTATTATCACAGAATCCTTTAAATGTGAATGATCTTTCTGACTGGAGGAGAGCATGGCAAAATAGAAAAGGATCAGGAAGTATTTGTCCTCTATCTCAGCCTCTTCCACAGAGCTCAGAAGACCTGTTCAAAACTAATCCTGTTTTTTTTTTTTTTTTTTGAACTAGAACAGAAGTTGGAGATGCTTTTCCTGGTGAAGGCTGGGGGCTCAATCACTGACCTACACCAACCTTCCAACCATAATCTAGAGAACATGGCACTGCCCAAACACAGACTTTTTTGCACAAGTTTTCCAAAAGGAGTTAGGATCAACTGGCATGGAGATTTCCTGACTTTTTCAGTTCCACAGTTGAAGCATCTCCAAAACATATGCAAGCTGCTCTTAACTATCATGGCCAATAAAGAATGAGTCCCAATTGCAAGAACACAGTATACTAAGAGCCTGTTTCCATAACAGATTATTATGGCTGAAAGAACCACACTTTCTATGGTTTTTTATAATGCAATCTCTTTATTAGTTAATTTTGAAGAAGCTTATTCTAGGACTTTTAAACAAGATAATCAATGGTATTTGAAACAAAACCGTGCACTTCTACAGTCATCTGTGCAAGGTCAGTTTTCAGAATAGAGTGTGTACACAAATCGCTATGTATCAATTACTGCATGTGCAAACTAAGCCTTTGTATATATGAAGTACTAATTAACCTCTCAAATCCTATTTAAGTGAGCAAGAATTAGATTCATAACAAAACAACTTGTTGTACAAATATATTTATATGTAGCTCAGTTTTGCAGTTTTGAAAATATGGTTCATGATGCATTTGGTAGGTAGGGTCAAGGATCATCAGTGCATCAGTGGTGGAAAGAAATAAAAAATATTCTAGCAATTTCCAATTACTCCAATGTTGTGATCTGAAAAACTGATGCGAGTAGACCTTACTCATCAATTCTGTTTGGTCTCTCAATATGTAGCAATCTCAAATCACAAATTCTGTTTCATTTCAGAGATCATCTGGTTTGTCTTATAACCACCATAATTATGAAGACTGAAAAAATGAGAATAGTCAGGAACAATTCTGTCTTTTCGGAGTAGAAACATAGCTGCATTGATATGCCTCTACTCACACTGAAACACCCTTAAATTAGAAGCTTATTATCCTCCATAAAAAGTAAACTAGTGTATCAGCTTAATGCCAAAGGTCTGCTTGAACGGCACTAATAGAAAAGAGAATAGTGATTTCTACCACATGTTGTTGACCATTCTGGACGGTGACTTGCAATGGACTTCCTCCATTGCTTCTGTTTTATACTAATGTCTCTTCCAGTGTGCCTTTCTTCCACAGCCATACAAGAAAAGCCAAGTGTATCAAAACATGCTCTTTTCAAGGCTGTGTTATCTCCCCAGATCTTCATATCCTACTCAGACAGTTTGCATGAATCATCAGAACATCTGCCTCATGCAATGAAGTGTAGTGAAAAACTCTTAAAGCCCACACCATCTCCAAACTAACAAGTTGATAAGGGGTAACGAGCAACTATTGTTTATTTGTAAGTAGTTTTTAAATGTACCTCCGAGAGATGAGGAATAACTAAATTATAGCCCCTAATTCACGTATGATCTGACAGAAAATTAGGATTTCTGCCTCATAAAATATATCAGAAAGAATCTGGGACAAATAAGTAATGATTCTGCATGGAAAAGAACCTCAACAAGAATACAGATGCTCACAGATTCCAGGAGTGTCAGAAATACCAAGACTTGAAGAAATACAAGGCAGGACTGTCCCAGAGCCACAGGCACTGGAAAACATAAACAATACTTCATGCATAAATGATAGAGCTGCCCAGAGCTTGGGAACATGGGCATCTGGGGTTCCTGGTTTACTGACAATCCTAAGGAAAGACATCCGAAAGCTTAACTCCTAGCAGATCGCCTGAAGAGCTGGGTAAATGTAAGGAAAACCTGGAAGTTTGTCAGAATAAGTTGTATTGTTCTGAAAGCCTTTCAGTTTCCACAAAAGAATGTTCCCTACCCCCCCCCCCCAAAAAAATGTTTTAAATTCAGAAAAGTCCCAACAAGCCCCATTTGTGAGAATTTATTTAGTATGGGCACTGAGATTCTCTGACTGAACATATAAAATATTGTTATATTATTTCTGTGAGCAAAAAAGGCAAAATGTCAAATGTATAGAGAAGAGAAAGAACTAAGCACACAGGAAAATTAAAGAGAGGGATTTTCCTGCATTTTCTAATACAGTAATCTATTAATAATACTTTAGATATGATCATATGATGTTATACAATGCGCAAGTCCTAGTGTTTAGATAATTAAAGGAACATTTTAAAAATGCGTTTTGGCTAGCAGGGAGGGATTATGCATGGATTGGTTTTAATCTTCAAAAGATCAGATATAAAAAAAATTTAATCTTTCTATTGCTTGTATTTAACCTGATATAAAATTTAAACTGACATTTTTTCATCTAAAAATATACAAACACCTTATATATCAAACAATTAGTTTGCAAATTTCCATCAGAAAATCTTCACAGTACTAGGATAGCAAAGCAGGAAAATGTCTTATTTACTAAAAGAATCAGCAGTTTTCTGCAGGCTTGCTTAGATTCCTCTCTGTAGGAACTATGTCTAATTCAGATTAAAATGTCATTGATTTCCCTGTAGGATCTCAGAGAATCTGCGAAGGCCCTTTCCTGCAGGGAATTTCACTTGTCACTGGTCACCACAGCACATCAAAATGGTGCGTACATTCTGTGTGATTCAATTAGACATAATAATGCAAGTTAAGTAACACAGAGAATTGTACTTTGATCAACCCTTTGCTCTACCTTTTAACAGTTATCCACATCACTTCACACATCACAATGTTTATGTAATAAATAGCAGATATGATACAACTGCACACAGAAAAGACGTGCACAAAATGGAAACACAGGGAGGAAGATATGCTTTTAGCCCTTAAAATAATTCAAAACATAGAGCAACAGCTAGGGAACAATTTTTGTGTAATAGCAAAGCAAAACCTAGTTTTAAATTTAAAAGTCTTTTGCACCCATAATGTCCCAACTTTCCTCTGCTTTTCTTTTTCAACAAGAACACTTTTTCTTTGTTATTATCCACACCATAACCATCGGCTTCTGGCTTTTGACTGCTGAAGAAAACCCCGCCCAGAAGTACTAAAACAGTACTGTTTGGGAGTCTAGATGAAATGAAGAACTTTTTTTATAAAGTTCTAATGCACCCACTAAAAAAAAATAAAAATCAAAAACCATGGACATCCACAACTGTCGGCTTTATAGGGCCCCTGCGAGGCAGCCTTCAAAGCAAAGTTCGGCATCTGCTCCTCCAATTTGCATAAGTAATTGGTAAGTGATTAGGAGCACACGCTGACAAAAACAAGCTCAGCATGTGATCGAGTGGGTTGATTCTCTTGGTTCAAATTACACTGAATTTCAGAAAGATTTTGAAAGAATGATTTTTTATTTAAAGAGTTTATGACCTTCAGGTTAACAGACATCCATGACTTGTGTCAAGAGTTATGTTCCTGAGGGTGATAAAACTGCCAGTGATGAACACAGAACAAGGGACAGAGCTTTCATTGCAGCCAAGGCAGGTTTTGAGGACTTATTTCCACAGGAGACCACTGTGACCTCCAGCTCACCCTACAAAATGCACAGGTTCGCTTTCTGAATTCATTCTTACCAAGCAACGTGATGGGATGAGAAGAAATGACACAAAAAAGGAAGCCTACTAGACTACCATTCACTCCAGGGAAGAGAAAGGACTGTGTCAAGGCTGTTGTACTAATCCACAACTGCAGGTTTGGGAATGATACCTTCAAGTCAACCCTGGCAAGTGCATCAGTAGAAAAAGGATTTTATTTTATTTTTTAAGCTTCCTCCTTTCTCAGTGCTGTTTGGTCAAGGTGTACCTCCACTTCAGAGATGCCCATGTCACTGGTGCTTCCTGTTTGCACAGCAGTCAACCTCACCGGGATGCCAGCACCACCCAGAAGCATCAGAGCCACTCTGGAGTCCTCATATGGTACTGAGACAACCGGGCACTGACCCCAGCTTTTTGCAAGAACACAAATAAACTTAATTTCTCATTGTGCCTCTCAGCAACTGCCTTTTCCTCCCACAAGGGTAGACTTTGAGGAGTCACACACTTAGCTGTGCCATCCAGCCAAAGCCAAAGCCAAAGCAGATCCTTCTGCGTGTGCAGAGGATCTATGGCTTGGGGAGACCACTGGTGTCAATGCCTTGACCAACTTTGAGATGCCTTTTAAAAACTGAGCAACAGGTACACAGTATACCCTGACCTCAGCATGGCAGGTGATACCTTTGTCAGACGGCAGCAGGGCTCTGAGAGGCTGAGTCCAGCCCCCTGCGCTGTCCTGTGGGCTGCTGTGGGGAGGCAGGGCCTGCAGGATACCATCAGTGGCAGATGTGTCGCTATTCCTTTCCTCCCTTCCCATTTTGACTGGTTACAAACACAGAAGACAGCGGAGAAGCTGGGTGCTCCTGAGACAGGCCACGTGCCCTGTGGGTCCAATGGTCCCCTCAGTTGCGTGAGCTTGTGTGGAGCAACCTTCCACTTGCCTGAGGATGCAACAAAGTTGCACGACAGGCCCTGTCAACCAGCTCTGCGCCTGCTAAAAGGCAAATGGCAATTGAACCTTGAGCTGGGGATGGCGGAGACGAGAGGAGAGGAGAGGAGAGGAGAGGAGAGGAGAGGAGAGGGAAATCAACTGAGGGATTAAATGATCTGTAATTAAAATAGCATGATTTTCAGAAATCTAGTTTTGCAGCAGAAAATCATAATAACAAAACAAATTTGAAGACATTATCTACATAAACACAAATGGAAGTGATCATTTCATTTTTCCATCTGACATTACTTCTTCTCGCAATATTCAAAGTCAAGACACAATTCCTGAGAGTACTACTAACCTGCTGTAATTACCAGATACAGTCACATTAAAATGATTTCATCACCTCAGTGGGAACTGAAGGAACATTGGTTTAGTTTAATTTGGGCAGATTCATATCCCAAGAATTTGCCCTTGAATTTCATTGAAAAATACGGATAAGAAATATGCAAATAAAATTTCTCACAATGAGAATAATCTGCATCATTTAGACAGAAGCATGGAGTTTCACAAGTTATGGGAAATCTAAAAGCAGAATCCCTTTTTTCTTAGTTTGCCCCTTATGACCACCTCTGCTCTCCCCTGTTCTGTAAGTATTCCTTCCACTTATTATGTCATGGTATATCAAAACATAAAACAAACCCACCCCCTCCTGGTCCTTCCCTTCCCCTCATTATTGCCAACCCGATGCTTGCGTGAGAGAGGGAAAGATGAGCAGGGCACAGGATGTAAAATAATTTCTGTTGTCCATTGCCCTGTCTTTGCACTGGGTATACAAGTGTTTTCAGAAACTGTGCCGTTCCTATGTTTGTGTACATGCTGCTTTCAACCATATGAAATTACACAGAAAAAATGTAGTAGGTCCACATACTCTGTTACACTTGCACCAGGGAGAGTCTGTGGTTATTCAGAGTGGGCAAAATTTGCTACCTCTTAGTTGCCAACCGAGGCAGTGAAGACAGCTGCGGGCACAACAGAGGCTGCTTTTCTGTGGTTACACTGGTTACTTCTATGTTCAGAATACAACCATCCCGATATATTAGGTACTGAAAAAAGAGAAGGGTTATAAGTCAGCATGAAATGGCTTCAGTGAACATCTGCTGTAAGCTGTCTGTGTGGCAGTAGATGAATGTGAACTCTTGGAATTAATCAAGCAGGGCATGACCTTACTGAAACATTTATGAAAAAGCAGTTGCACACCATGGCAACAGAGTTCCTTCTCTCTCTCTCAGATACAGAGGGTGGTTCTTCACTAGCCCCAGCTTCCACACTTCTCTGGGGAACAAAAGGGACAAGGAGTGCTATTGATGTAATTGTTTTTGTGAACTGCATAGGTCACTCTCCAGCATTCAGGCTCGTGAATACCTGGTCTTCCTGATGGTAGAGCTCTCCCAATGTACTATATAGTTTTGCTGATAGTCACAAGTGGGCAGGCTTCATTATAGTCACAGCAAAAAAGAAAAAACACTGTACTTTATTAATTTGGTGTCAAATAGGACCACTTCAGAAGAGCAGTCTGTGTGTTGTGGTGATCTTTTCCATTTCACTTGGCTCATGGTATAATTTTCAGTGCCTTCTGGAGGCCAGCAGATCCCAGTGAAGGGCAGGGTTAAGTTTATGTTTGTGCTGAGCAGGCACCTCTTGGGCTGTGCTAGAGGGAGGTCCTAAAGTTCTTAATCTCAGACCCTCATTTTCAAGCATGCTGAACTTGCAGCCTCACCAGATAGCTTGTCGTAGGTTAAGCTTGTTCACACAGCCGCTGATTTTGTTTTCACTGCACCTTTTGATACTGTTGATAGTCACTCTTCGTTACTAAAATTGTCAGTGCTATCTCTGCCATGGTGCATGAAATGTTTCTCTTGGCTCTCCATGCAAGCTTGTCTATGTATTTTCCAACCTTCCACCATAGCTTTCCTACTATTCTTCATGTTATACATGTTTACTTTATACTATGTCCCTATCTTCATCAGTAAATTTAAAGAGGAATGACAGGTCAATTGGCACTTGCCTCAAACTTGCAAGTAGCAGCATCCATTAAAAACTAACATTAAATTGTAGGTGGGTGAATAGCAGGGAAAATCAAGAGACTTCATTTTTCACTGGTAAAAATATACTAAAGGTTATGTACATTGCTAGAACAATCAATACCAGTTGTTTAAACGTAAACCTCTTCCCAAAAATACAAGGTACAGACCTTCTAGTTTATGACAGTGTTTAAATGCATGTTTTCATACATAATCAGGTTAACCACTGTCCCATTCTCTGTTATGTTTTGTGACTATTAATCACTGCCAAGTGATACTTTATTTGTCCTCCTCCAAAACATCACTCTTTCTTTCAGAAGACCAGGCTAAGAGAGAATATAATTATACGTTTGCATTTCTACCTCAGGGTTTTGTATGCCTTCCGAACAATGTAGGCAAAGTGTTTCAATAGAAATAGTCATCATGTATTTTCTCCTTTACTGCTCTTTTCCAGCCCCCATATTTTCATGTACTGAAAATAAAAGGTACCAAAGCAAGCTGTTACTCTGTAGAAATGGCTAGTTTGACTTTGAAGGAGTTAAGGTGCCATGTACCCACTAACTCTGCCCCCTGTTTCCTACTTTAACAAGAAATCCTATCTGAACTATAAAATAAACCTGTATAGCACAGAGATTGGTGGATCTTGCCTGGTTAAATTGTCCTGTTTCCCCGAAAACGACGAAATGCAGCCTATAGCTCAGTAAGGACATTAATAACATTTCTCACCTCTATCCAACCTCTTCACACAATGCAAAAAGCTGGATATTGGGACTGCCCGTGTGCATACATGTCACACTTAATCATCAAATCCCCTGCTAGTTTCTGCATAGGTAAGACAAAGGACTGATTTGTGGCAATGGAGTGACACGAGACCCAGTAATTGACTGAAACCGTAATTACCTTCATACCAAAATGTTTTACTTTTTGGTGCAGGACACCTCCAGGAATAACATTATGGTCAGTCCTGGACCAGTCTATGGACCTGGACTCCAAGCAGCCCTTGCTGCCTACAGACCAACTGATCAACATTGTTTATATAATAAAAAAACAAGGCCATCCCAGCAAGTAGCTCTTGCTGCAGAACTAACAAAATTATCTACACAATTTTAAATAACCAGTAGAAGCTTTTCCTACAGATGCAAGAGTTGACAGATTACTTCCATGTAATTTGAAATAATTGAGAGAAACAGATGATGTATGTGCTGGAGTGGTCACATAAGATTGCGGGTGATTTGAACTGTAAGCATCTGGCCAAATGGCAGAGAACCTCCTCTGAACCAGCTGAAGATGTTGTTGTAAGGACCCTTGCATTGGAGGCTCCCACCAGCATCCACACAGTGACCAACCACTTTGTTTGAGAGTTTCAGTTCCCCATGTGAGCCTTTATTGCAAAATAGCTGAATAAATTAAGGATTTTCTTTTCATCCAGAAACTCTGTTAATTTCTGTACAGCAAAGAACAGGTGAAGCCAAAACAACAGTTCCAGAAGTTCTTAGGGAGTATTAAACACAGAACACACTAACTATGAAGTTAGCATGTGATTACATTGTCATTTCCTTAAGAAAACAGATACAACAGAAAGTATTATCAGTTATGCTTATAGTCCATCCTCAATACCAGAATTAAATTTGCAGGGAGATCTCTGTCATCTGTAAAATGGTATACTTCGTATAAACACCCATCCTTGCTGAAAAAATATGAAGATAATAACTTTCTGCTGAATATAAAAATATTCAAAATAAAAATATTTTTCAGCTAATTCCATTTTTTGAGGAAAATGTAAATGTAAATGTACTTTTTGTTCTTTTGTGTTTACTTCATCAGTGTCAAAATATTTGGTTAGGATGAAAACCCCTTTGCATGACTAAACCACATTATTTTGGTTTAATACTATTGTCTCACCTCATTTTTATTTTATATTAGCATAGGATCATTGATTATCAAAATCTTTGCTGCACATTGGAATGGATAACAAAACGTAAAATATTTTCTTGATTTGAAATGGTGTTAAAAATTTCAATTTTGTTTTACAAAGGGTTTTTTTTCCACTTTTCTCCTTTTCTTTTTTTTTTTTAGATTTACAATCTGGAAGTCCTTTCTTTCTCTGTCTTGCTCAGTCTCTCAATTTATTTTCGTCATGCTATTGTCAACATGAATGAGTAACGTCAGTTGAAAATGTCCCACTTATCTAAAAATGTCATAGAAATCACTATGCCTTCTTTGACTTCAGTGAAGCATCACATCTTTCCATGAATGATCTGCCTTGCTTTACCCATAACATAAAGTTATTGTTACCTTTAGACATACACAACATTTGCTGCAATGTTCCCTACTGGAGAGGATTAACTGAAGTAAAATGCTTTGACATAGTTGAGGCAAAATAAGGCAAAATGTTTCCATAATTTAAAAATCATTGACAGGCAATTTAAAAAAGTTTGTGCTATAAAAGATTTCAAAACAATGACTTTTTCTGCCTGAGAAGACATGGCAAAATGGCACAATTTCCCAAGTAGAGAAATTACATTTTCTTAACAGATTTGAAAAGTATTTACTGACAGAGACTAGCGTAAGTGGTTGTCACACAACATTATATCGGAACAAGAGATTTCTCATTGTCTTGGAAAAATACAAGTAAGTGGCAAGAAAAGTTTCGTTTAGCTCTGATACAAGCCAAAAGTGTAAGGCAAGAGAAAAGTCAAAGAGGGCAGAAAGTTTCTTTACTAGCAGTAAGTAATATATGTAACTACAGGAAGGCTTTGGACATCAGGATCTCTTTCATTTCTTGTGTTTTTTTACCTGTGCTGGAAGTGATTCTCATGAGATCCTCATTTCACCATTTGAGCAAAGGGGTAAATCATGGCCATGTCATATTTCATGCCACAAGAGTACACAAAATAACACCTTTCACACTCTTCTAAATGTGCATCTAAACCAGTAGTGAATCAATATTTTATGATCCCATACCCTGAGACTAAAAAGGCTTTCTCTCCAACATGCTTGACCTAAAGGGAGGAAATGAAAAATGGTCTCTAGCTTATCTCTAACTGCCTGCCTAGCATACAAATGCTGAATCTGGAAAAATGGTAAAACTTAAAATATGCATGAAAGTCAGCCCCTGGGTTGAAGTAGGGAGAGTAATTCAATACCCTATAACCATCAGTGCCAATTCTGCAATGGACAATCATCAGTAGCAATTGTTGCAATAGGAAATGGGTCCTTGAACTGACAGCTTGATAGGTTAAAAGCTTCTCAGCTTTCTCAGAAGCTTGAAAGCCTGCAGAAGAGAATATTATTCTTGTTCTGTTTTACCTTCTTACAATCCTTCTTCCTCACTAGGATAACTGTTGGTCCTCAGACTCACTATTTATACATCCGTGTCATTGATCATTGTAAATACAAAACACAGAAAGTCTTCAAAGATCATTTAACCACCTTACAGTCCCAAGCAAAATATGTATGTATGTGTGTACATTATTTAACTTAAAGCTAATTTATGTTCTACAAAAGCTTAAGAAGCAGCCATGATCAGAAAACACAAAATGTGTTAATTGAACTTGATACTACATAAATGTATATACATACACGTATATACATACACATTTACATTTACATGCACATATACATGTAAAAATGAAAACATTTGACTAATGGATGGATAGAAATACATTGTAACAAAGGTGAAAAGAAAAAACCACAACGCCAAAACATATCCCTCAACATACCTGAAAGCTAGCACATAACAGATAGATGTGCAACTTCTATTCGGGAATTCTCCCTAGCTCCTGTTAAGATTACTGTTTTCTAATGGAGCTGTTACACTGACTTAGGAAAAAAGATGGATTGGCATAAACAAGTAACATCTTACTTTCCTTGATCTGGCTAAGAAGTATTATACCGGCAAAACAGATGAATGTCAAGCCAGGGAGAGTTACACAAAAAGCCTGAATGCTACTGCTCTGAAAAATGTAGAAAAGTCACCTTTTGGGTAAAGTGAACATTAACAATAAAACTGTACCTGATTCCGTATGCTATGAATTACAGAGTACATTTAACTGTTCCCTTACATTCTCTAAAGGTATGAAGAAAGCTTCTCCTCTTCATTTCTTCCAAACTGAGAAAGCCACACACACCTGTGCCTCTTACAGACTGGAGAAACAAGTCTTGCTCATGAAGGAGCCTGGGCAAAAGCAGCAGATAAGGAGTTTCTGTCTCACTACATCTTCTTCCCAACAAATGTGCCTTTGCAGGGAGAAGAAAGGCAGTCTGCCTCTAAAATCCTTTATCCTTTCCTGTAGGAATATGTCAGAATCTTGTGACCTGACCATAGTATAAATATTTCCTGACTAGTCCAGGATTTTGGTCCTGAGATCACCTGAGAAGCAGTCTGGACACCTGAGGCTAACCCACATACTTACTTACCATTTGAAGCAGCTTCTTTTGCAAGTACACAGTTTTCTAAAGTAGTTATGTTGAGCCTTCATTCCCATAGACAGGACTCATTACTTTTGTGAATGCAGACTGGGAAGGAAAACACACACTTGCCTATCAGATTTTAGGACCAGAAAAATTAGTGAGTTATTGCCTATTACAAATATTTTTATTTTTTTTAATCTATAGTCAGTTGATTTTCATCAGTGGAAAAACATTCACTGCTTGTTCCTTTTTTATACCAGATGTGAGTGGACATTTCTGAGGATAACATCTCAAAGCAATGTGCAGTTCAGTCATTTGAATCTGAAATCAGTTGACAGAGTGAAAGGTTTGCCTCATGAGCATAGACTAGGTTTTTTGAAAAAAGGTGAAACATGAAGCACCTTCTCAAGCTCACTACTGCGCTGATTAATGGACATACTCAGCCTTCAATTTTAACAGTGGAATTTTCCTTCAAATCCTGTTGAGATCCTCCTCTCTCTACAGAGCATAGAAACTCACATAAATTCTCCATCTCAGTGAAATGGACTTCAGGGGTTTTCTTTTTTAAGGCTCTTTTCATAGTCACTCTATCTTATCTTCTGTTTTGAGTTGCTACTTAAAACTCTCTTCCTCACGTCCTGTTCCTCATGTCTGTGTTAGAGCACATGAAGAAGCGATAGTCCCCTCCTCTTGGCTCATTAGACAGTAATGACAGAAAAACCTACATGATTCTGAGGGGCAAGCCAAAAGGAGAAAAGAAATCCAACTGTCAGGTGCAATGTTTGTGTCTTAATCACTGCTGACACATTGAAAAACTATGAAATAAGCGTCTTTTACAAGGTGTAGATGTGACTGAAAATTTAATAGGACCACTCATTTATTAAGATCTTATCTGAAACCTATTAGAAGTAATAGGTAGACTGCTAAGCCTTTGCACTGAACCCCAAACAGTACCCATTATCTAAATATCATCTGAATTAAGATAGTATA
Organism: Burhinus oedicnemus; assembly: GCA_008921705.1. Taxonomy (NCBI): domain Eukaryota; kingdom Metazoa; phylum Chordata; class Aves; order Charadriiformes; family Burhinidae; genus Burhinus; species Burhinus oedicnemus. Next base: position 1,310,153 of record VFFE01007194.1, read on the forward strand.
ATTATAGCTGCCTTATCAACTCTGTTAAAATATTCTCATTTGTTCGCAGCATATTATGGGAAAAATAACACGTGCTTTAAAAAATGAAATTCATACCAAGCCAGAAGGCCCTCTGGCCCACATGAAAGCCACTTACGGCATTATAATGAAATGCCTAGCCTAGCCCAGATTCAGGATTTAAAAATCTTCTTTCTTTCTACACTATATTTACCATGTCATGAGCTTGTCTGTGCAGTCATTTTGCTTTGGGGTTACTTGTAGAGAGCTCACCAAAGGGAGTGAAGGTTGCAACATTATCAAACCTTATGAATAAAGGTTAATTTGGTTAAGATCTGAAAAATAAATTCTAAAAAACCAGAAACAAGTATACCTATGCGGCAGGCATAAATTTTAGAGAAATAAACAAGACAATAGGAGGAGAATTTATTAAAAAAAAAATCCCAAATGTCAAACAGCAAATCTGAAAACAAGCGAAAATAAAAATAAGCCTGTAGTCCCCCACCCCCTTCCTTATCTATTCGCTGTTCCCTGCTTGCAACATTTTTCAACATGAGGTAAAACAGCTGAAGTTTTGAGGGTATCAATTTTACCAATACTAGCAATAACTGTTGTTGAAAAAGTCAATAAACAGAAAGGAAAAATAAATAAAAATACTGTTGTCATATTTGGATATAATCCCTAGGCAGACATGCTTTAAGTGAAAAAAAGACCCATCAGCTACAGCGAGGTTTTGGCTTTGCAGTTGAGATTTCCATGCAAGGTCATCACATTCCAGACACTTCTCCCTAAGCATATTGCAATTCCTTGATTCTTTTTCCAGTTCATAAATAATGTTATTTATATTTCATTGGAATAAATCCAAGAGTAGGTGTGTGCTAACAGAGTTTGCTGGTGGCACAAATTGAGTAGGCATTTAAATAAAGCATAAACAGCAAAATATCTTATGGAAAAATTGAATGCTCCAGAGAACTGAAGGCAGGGGCAGAACAAAATACGATGGTGCAACGAATAAACCCCTGTATTTAGTCCTTAGTTTGCTTTTGCTTTAAAGGAAAGAAATAGATTCATTAGCTGGAACCCGAGGACAGAGAAGAGATCAGAGCGAAACATCTGATCCTAGAACAATCAATGTAGATGAAGTGAATATATAGCAGATGAAGTATTTCTATTACAAAAAGGAAGGTATTAATGAAATCATGCTTGCCATTACCAAGACCTCATGTGGGATATAATTTTGTTCAATCCTATTTGAGAAAGAAATATTTAGACTTCATAAGCTGCCAACAACAGAAATTAGGCAGACCCAGATAATGAATTTTCTCTGCTATGGGTGGAAGCTGAAGGGGATTGGCTGTTTTAAGCAGCAAAATGAAGACTGAGAGAGGATGTAAATCTGTCTTAGATGTATATGTAGGAGCTAAAAACACATGGAAGGAGAAGCTCTGCTTAGGGCAGAGGATAAGTGAGTGTGAGGGAATGAGAAGAACTTGAGTCTGGAAGCAGGAAGCAGTTTCCCATGAGAGGCCAACCTTCTAACTCCACCCCCTTTCTCATGCCCTTCCATTGGACATTTACCGTATTACAGAGCTTGTTCACTTCTGTTGTGCAAGGGAAACTGCATGTAACTCTTTTTATATTTGCCCTGCTTTGTGATTTGGTTCTTCTTAGTCTTTATCAGCTCATGTGATGAAGTAAACTACGCAACTGGATCCCAATTACTAGGAATCACTCTTGTGGGTACTGAATAGCAGGTCAGCAAATTATTCTGCTGCTTTTCTGTGCACCCTTAGACATAAATATCTCTGAAAATCTTACTCCTACAGTTTTACTGTAAAGTTTCACTTCTTATGCAAAGTTGCATCTGCAATCAATATCTTCTACTGGCTCTTTACATATGTGAAGACATATTGTGTTCTACTAGTGGTTTAGCACAAGTTAGACCAAAGGACTAATGGAGTATTGATAGAGTTGTATTAACAGTTGTGCATTTATTAAACTTCTGTGAAACGCTAGCTAACATAATGCTGGTTGATTGGGATTATGTAATTGTTAAGCCTACTTGTTAACCTTACGTCTTCCCAGCTCCTGAGTGAAAAATCAGTGTATGAATTTAAGGGTCATTTGACTCTTAAGTGTGACACAAAATAAAGTATGATGATATTTTCTGCAGACTATAACATCATAGAATCATAGAATGGTTACAGTTGGAAGGGACCTTAAAGATCACCTAATTCCAACCCCCCCGCCATGGGCCGGGACACCTCCCACTAGACCAGGTTGCTCAAAGCCCCATCCAACCTGGCTTTGAACACTTCCAGGGATGGGGCACCCACAACTTCCCTGGGCAGCCTGTTCCAGTGTCTCACCACACTCAGAGTCAAAAATTTCTTCCCAAGTTCTTTTCTAAAGTTACGCTTTTCTAGTTTGAAGCCCTTACCCCTCATCCTATCACTACATGCCCTTGTAAAAAGTGCCTCTTCAGCTTTCTTGTAAGCCCCTTTAAGTAATGGAAGGCTGCTATAAGGTCTCTCTGGAGCCTTCTCTTCCAGGTGGAACAACCCTAACTCTCTCAGCCTGTCCTCACAGCAGAGGTGCTCTAACCCTCTGATCATCTTTGTGGCTCTCCTCTGGATCCGCCCCAACAGGTCCACGTCCTCCTTATGCGGGGTGCTCCAGAGCTGGACACGGTATTCCAGTTGGGGTCTCATGACAGCTGAGTAGAGGGGCAGAAACATCTTTCTTGACCTGCTGGCCACGCTTCTTTTGATGCAGCCCAGGATATGGTTGGCTTTCTGGGCTGTGAGCGCACATTGGTGGCTCACGTTGAGCTTCTCATCCACCAACATCCCCAAGTTCCTCTCCTCAGGACTGCTCTCCATCCATTCTGCACCCAGCCTGTATTTGTGCTTGGGGTTGCCCCGACCCACATGCAGGACCTTGCACTTGGCCTTATTGAACTTCATGAGGTTGGCACAGGCCCACCTCTCAATCCTGTCCAGGTCCCTCTGGATGGCATCCCTTCTCTCCAGCGTGTCAACCACTACACACAGCTTGGTGTTGTTAGCAAACTTGCCGAGGGTGCACTCGTTCCTAACATCCATGTCACCAACAAAGATGTTAAATAATAATGGTCCTGGTACCAACCCCTGAGGAACACCACTCGTCACTGCTCCCCACTTGGACATCAACCTGTTGACCGCAACTCTTTGAGTGCGACCATCCAGCCGGTTCCTTATCCAATAATAAGACATCCATGGCATCAATATCAAAGGCATACTCAAGTCCAAATTATGAAGGCCTTTCTCAGGAAGATCAGCCCACTGACATTTCAAAAGGTAAGTAGTCATCACGTTCCAGCATAACACAGTTTATCCATATGTAATTCATGCTATCGGGTCTGTTTTTGAGGCTGCAATTGAAATATCTTCCTGTGTTACCAAACTTATTAGCAAGAAAACGCTCAAGAACTAACCTCAATAGAATAAAAAGGAAAACAGCTACACTGTTTTTGAAGCCTGTTTCTGTGTCTTGTATAAAATTTGAGTCCAGAGCTCTAACAAAGACAAGCGTCGTGGTTTAACCCCAGCCAACAGCTAAGCACCACACAGCCACTTGCTCTCTCCCCCCAGTTCAGATAGGGGAGAGAATCAGAAGAGCAAAAGTGAGAAAACCTGTGGACTGAGATGCAGACAGTTTAACAGGTAAAGCAAAAGCCGTGCACATAAGCAAAGCAAAACAAGAAACTCATTCACTACTTCCCATCAGCAGGCAGGTGTTCAGCCATCCTCGGGAAAGCAGGGCTCCATCACGTGTAATGGTTAGGTGGGAAGACAAATGCCATAACTCTGAACATTCCCCCCAGTCCCCCTCCCCTTCCTCCTTCTTCCTATGGCTTTATATATTGAGCATGATGTCATATGGTCTGGGATATCATTTTGGTCAGTTGGGGTCAGCTGTCCTGACTGTCCCCTCCCAGCTTCTTGGGTGCCCTCTGCCTTCTTGTTGGCAGGTCTGTATGAGAAGTTGAAAAGTCCTTGACTGCTCAGCAACAACTGAAATATTAGTTATCACATTTTTCTTGTCCTAAATCCAAAACACAGCACTATAGCATCTGCTAGTAAGAAAATTAACTCTATCCCAGCCGAAACCAGGAAAAGAATAAAAGAGGAATCTTAGCAGAATGCACTGGAAAAAGGTTGCAATCCCTCACAGCCTACGTTTTCTTCTTTTAATCAAATCCTGAGACTGAGGAGTACTTAATTCACATGTTTTGTTAATAGCACTCAAAAGTAGCCTACATTTCTGATCATAAAAATGTAAGAACACAAGAACCCTAATGATAGTCTGTGGGAAAATAGCAAGTGAGTGACTAGAGAGGTTCTGTTTGAAATCATATCCTTTAGTGCTGCTGGAACACAGAGGGCTTGTTTTTTCTTCAGCAAACACATTCTTCCAACAATCAGACATAGAGAAACAGGAAATGAGAAATGTAGCCAGTTAGCCCAGATGAAATTGGAATTTTGCAATCACAAATATAAATGTAAACTTCGTTTTCAAATGCAAAGTGGGAGGAAATGGAGTACCACTCACAAATCCATCTGTTATTTGCTTGTATCTAAATCCCCAAGCATCTTTTTAATCCACATAACTTTACATCTAAGTATTGATTTTGGAGTCTTATCCAAAGTCAGTAGAAAGTTCTATTTTGGTGTCTGCAGTAAGGTGTCTAAATGTATAAATTTGTGTGGTTTTTAGAGCTGTTGAATAGTTATTATTTCTATTTATTGGCTTTTTAAAAACTGTTTAGAACTCATGAACACTGTGCCAACTTATTGCATGCCTTCACACGGGTTTGGATGGCTGATTTAGGAAACCTAATTTGACCAAAGATGGTGCTTGTGGTAAAAATAACACTCTCAAACTTAAAAGCACTCCAACTATCACTACACCTCTTGTACATCAGCTGCTGAAGTATGACCATGGTCAGTAAGTGGTATTGCCGTGATTATTTACAAATGAATTACAGTTAAATTGTTTGTTAATGTTTTGGCACCATGGTGTAACACAAAGAAATGCAAGAACAGAGATCACTCGTTCATTTTGCAGCTGCCCATGTGACTCCAATATTTCATTTCAGACTTGAAAAGGTTTGCTTTATAGAGGACTGAGAAAATATTTTGTTTTATTGGGGAAAGGAGGAGGAATGGTTTAGCTGTTGTGTGGTGAATGTATTTTTAATGCTAGGATTAGAGCAATGTAAGAGGTTACTGAGACAATAACCTTTGTAGGTATCTTGTTTACAAGGCAGAGGAAGTTACCTCAGATGCACAGATACAGGTTGCTGAGGGAGGATGTTCTATTGATTAAGATGTGTACCTTCTCTTGTCTCACTCCTTTTGCCTCATAAAGAGGAGAGAAGGCAGACTACTAGGGAGGAATGACAGGATCGCAAAACAGATTTTGTGCTGCGTCAGGTAGAAGAGCACAGCAACAGTGCAATTTCATCTATGAATTCTTGGCAAGAAAATAATAACTTTAATTATAAACTCTTCTAAAACTGTTCAGATACCTAGATGGTCAAAACTGGGTTACTACAGGAGCAGGAATGAGTGACAACAGGAGACACCAGCCTACAGTCCAGAGTTATGCTGTGTCATACACAAGTGACAAACTGCAGTTACATGTCTACCTTACATTTTCTTTTCATGCAATACAAAGTCCTCACAGAAGCAGCTACTTAGAAGTTTTTAGTGAGAAACGTTGTTTAAACTACCTGGGAATCTAATTTTCTATTTTTCCACATCTTTATATCAGTTATAATGCTTAAGCAAAAGGATCAAGAAGCACAAGAAGAGCAGTAGCATAATGGAAATTACTGTCTTGAGACGCTGAATCTTTTGTCTCTCTGTGCTGATTTAGTATCTTCCTGAGCCCTCTGCAACCTTAAAATGGAGTTAGCCTCTAGAACTTTATTTAATGCACAGAAAGGTAGATGTGCTTTATGAATTCACAGAACTGTACTTATTTTAATCTAAATGAAATACTGGCATTCTTTTCACCACTGATTATGTGATATCTGGTAGTTTGCCAGAATAATAATATTTGTCACTTCTGATCAGTGTTCTATCATAAAACAACTAATTCCAACACTTACAGAAAAAAGACCATAGAAAATAGATTAAAGCATATTTTCCTGTATAAGAAGTATTAAACTCTGTAAATACAAGAAATAAATTAATAGTATAAAGATATTATAAACCAAAAAGATAACTCATTTGAATTATCCAAGTCAATGCAACATTAAAATGCAGACTGACTGAATGTCCAAGTTTGCCTATATATCTTTCTGTTGCATTCTAGAACCTTTCCTCAAGCTGAGATTTGATTTAGATAAATCAAGTTACACACGTTTCCTATTCAGTTTTATATTGGTACAGTTTTAATATTTAACTAGATAAAGAACAAAAAACCCTCCACAGCTGGGTTAACTGCCTACTAACGTATCCAACAGGTTCTCATTTGGTCCCTCTTAGGTGCACATGGATACCCATCTGTTACATTTCCTTTAAGCTTTGCAAAATTTCAAGAAAAAAATCTTTAATTGGAGAGCTACAAGGGCAAAGTTTGTTATACTATCAGAACAAGAAACTACAGATTTGTTGGCTTTTACTAGTTCTTTTTTTTTTTTTTTTTTTTTT
>VFFE01007194.1:1316870-1347119 GCA_008921705.1 Burhinus oedicnemus
TTTGGTAGAAGAATCCCAACAACCCAGAGTGATAAAGAGTATTCTGACTTCACCTGAGTGTAATATAATAAATTAGAGTGGTAAATCCATGTGGGTTTGTTGGGGTTTTTTTGTTTGTTTGTTTGTTTTTAAGTCAAAATCACCTCCTATAATGTAAACAATGTGACAAATTCAAACTACAAGTGGGCATCTCTTGTGCACACACGTCTCACGGATGCTTCCTTATAAATAATGGCAACCCATGTTGATGAGAGTGTTAACTAGGCATTAAGGAAGGCTGACTACTGCAGGAGAGTGGTACATTTATAGAGTTGGACAGGGCTTTTTCCTTAATGTACTGCATCGCTTACACAGCAGAAAGGAAGAAGAACGTTAGTGGAGAAACTACAACATGGGGGTTTTATTTCCATGAATTCACCACCAAGATATTTTTACAGTAATGCAATGCCAATTACTCCTGATTCACAGAGATCAGAACTACCCCTATGTTTTTCTGTTAGAAGTGTATTATTCATAAAATCATAGAATAGCGGGTTGGAAGGGACCTCAAGGATCATCTGGTCCAACCTTTCTTGGCAAAAGCACCATCTGGACAAGATGACTCGGCACTCTGTTCAGCTCAATCTTAAAAATGTTCAATGTTGGGGAATCCATCACTTCCCTGGGGAGATTATTCCAAGGGCTGATTGTTCTTATTGTGAAAAATTTTCCTCTTGTGTCCAATCGGAATCTCTCCAGGACTAACTTGTACCCATTAACCCTCGTCTTTTTCATGTGAATCCTTGTAAAAAGAGAGTCTCCATCTTCTTTGTAGCCACCCTTTAAATACTGGAACATGGTGATAAGGTCTCCTTTAAGCCTTCTTTTCTCAAAGCTAAACAAACCCAGTTCTCTCAGGCTTTCCTCATATCACAGGCTTCCCAGTCCTTTAATAATTTTTGTGGCCCTTCTCTGGACCCTCTCCAGCTTGTCCACACCTTTTTTGTATAGTGGGGACCAAAACTGAACATAATATTCCAGGTGTGGCCTGAGGACCGTTGAGTAAAGTGGGATAATGCCTTCTTTATCTCTGCTGGTGATGTCCTTGCTGATGTAACCCAGCACCCTGTTGGCTTACTTTGCTGCAGCAGCACACTGTTCGCTTATATTGAGCTTGTCCACCAGGACCCCCAGGTCCCTTTCCACAGAGCTGCTCCCCAGCCAGGTGGATCCCAGCCTGTGCTGCACTCCTGGATTATGTTTTCCCAGGTGCAAGACCTTACACTTTTCCTTGTTGAACTCTTCCAGCCTATCCAGGTCTTCCCTCAGGGTGGCTCTCCCTTCCCAAGTGTCCACTTCCCCACTCAGTTTGGTATCATCAGCAAACTTCATCAGGGTACATTTGATCCCACCATCCAGATCACTTATGAAGATATTAAACAGCGCTGGGCCCAGTATCTATCCCTGCAGGACCCCGCTTGTGACAGGTTGCCAGTTTGAAAAAGAGCTATTTACCACCACCCTCTGGCTGTGGCCTGTCAGCCAGTTCCCCACCCACTGCACAGACCACTTGTCTAGATCATAATGCATCAGTTTCACTAGGAGGAGGCTATGAGGAATCGTGTCAAAAGCCTTGGAGAAATTCAGGTAGATAATGTCCACTGATTGCCCCACATCCACCCAGCAAGTTACTTTGTCATAGAAGGCAACCAGGTTTTTCAAGGACAATTTGCCCTTGGTGAATCTGTGCTGGCTTTTCCCAATCATGTACTTCAGTCAACTTGTGGTAGCCCCCAGAAGGATTCATTCCATAACTTTCCTAGGGACTGAAGTAAGACTGAAGGGCCTGTAACTTCCTGGATCCTTCTTTAAACATCCTTCTTGTAGATTGGGGTGACATGTGCCTTCTTCAAGTCTTCTGGGACATCCCTCGATCTCCATGACTTCTGAAAGATTATGAGGAGCAGCCACACAATGACATCAGCCAGCTCTCTTAACACCCTTGGGTAGATAACATCAGGGCCCATCAATCTGTAGGAGTCAAGCTTCCATACTAGTTCACATACCAACTCTTCCTTCACTGATGCTAGGTCTGTGTTTGCATCAACCTGGATTGTTGTTCCCAAGGCCTGGGGCCTAACAGTGCTGGTAAAGAGAGAGGTGAAGAAAGTGTTGAGAATCTCTGCCTTCTCAGCAGTGTTGATGACTAATTCACCTCTCCTGTTTAGCAGCGGGCCAGTATTTTCCTTCTGTTTCTGCTTGTTTTTTATGTACCTGAAGAACACTTTCTTGTAGTTTTTGACATCTCTGGCCAATTTCAATTCTAGCTGATCTTTTGCTTTTCTAACTGCATCTCTGCATGCCCTGGCAATGCTCCTGTAGTGCCCAATGGGTACTTGTCAGCTTTTACATCTCTGGTACAGAATCACAGAAACATAGAATCACAGAATCACAGAATGTAGGGGTTAGTAGGGACCTCTGGAGATCATCTAGCCCAATCCCCCTGCTACTAGAGCAGGGTGCACAGGATCACATCCCGGAAAGTTTTGAATATCTCCGGAGAAGGAGACTCCACGTTCTCTCTGGGCAGCCTGTTCTCAGTGCTCTGCCACCCTCAAAGTTAAGAAGTTTTTCCTAATGTTCAGATGAAACTTCATGTATTCCAATTTGTGCCCATTGCCCTTTGTTCTGTCGCTGGGCACCACTGAAAAGAGTCTGGCCCCATCCTCTTGACACCCACCCTTTAGATATTTATAAGCATTGATAAGATCCCCTATCAGTCTTCTCTTCTCCAGGCTAAACAGATCCAGGTCTCTCAGCCTTTCCTTGTAAGAGAGGTGCTCCAGTCCCTTGATCATCTTCGTAGCCCTCTGTTGGACTCTCTCCAGTAGTTTCTTGTTTTTCTTGAACTGAGGAGCCCAGAACTGGACACAGTACTCCAGACGTGGCCTCACCAGGGCAGAGTAGAGGGGGAGGATAACCTCCCACGACCTGCTGGCCCCGCTCTTTTTAATGCACCCCAGGATGCCACATGGCCATAAGGCTCATGGCCAACTTGTTGACCACCAGGACTCCCAGGTCCCTCTCTGCAGAGCTGCTTTCCAGCAAGTTAACCCCTAACCTGTACTGGTACATGGGGTTATTCCTCCCCAGGTACAGGACCCTATGCTTGCCTTTGTTGAACTTCATTTGGTTCCTTTCCTGAAGTCCAGGGCTGTAATCCTACTTATTGCCCTGCTTCTTCCATGCAAGATCCTGAACTCCACTATTTCATGGTCACTGCAGCCAAGGCTACCCCCAGCCTTCACATCCCCAACAAGTCCTTCTTCATTTTTCAGCACAAGGTCCAGCACACCTCTCTTTATTGGCTCCTCCATCACCTGTGTCAAAAAGTTACCATCAACATTCTACAGAAACCTCCTGGCTCTGTTGCCTTTCCAGCAAATACCAGAGTGGTTGAAGTCCCCCATAAGAACCAGGGCCTGTGACTGTGAGGCTACTTTCAGCTGTCTGTAGAAGGCCTCATTTACTTCCTCTTCCTGATCCAGTGGTCTGTAGTAAACACCCACAACAGTGTCTCCCATATTGGCCTGCCCCTTAATTCTTACCCACAAGCTCTCAACATGTTCTTCATCAACCCTGGGCAGAGCTCGATAGTTTCCAGTTGCTCTCTCATGTAGAGAACAACTCCATCACCCCGTCTTGCTGGCCTGTCTTTCCTAAAAGGTATGTAGCTATCCATGACAGCATTCCTGTCATGTGAGCTATCCCACCATGCCTCTGTAATTGCAATGAGATCATGGCCCTGCGACCTCACACAGATCTCTAGTTCTTTCTGTTTATTCCCTTCCCCCTATTTATTACACTTTCTCTTCTGGTTTTGAACAGACTCAGAAGCTCGCAGTTAAGCCACAGGGGTCTTGTGCTCTGCCTACTTACCTTACTGTTAAAGGGGGTGAACTGCTTTTCTGTTTTCAAGAGAGCGTTCCTGCAAAACTCCCAGCACTCGCTAACTTCTTTATCCTTCATGGAAGCTTCCCACGGAATCCCTCCCAACTAAGCTCTGAGCGAGCAGAAATTTGCTTTTCTAAAATCTAAAACCTTTGTCTTAGTACTAACCTTCAGTGTGCTCAGCAGGATCCCAGACTCCACAATGCTGTGATCACTGCAGCCAAGGCTATCACTAACTGAGATATTACAAAGCAGGTTTTATTATTATTGTTATTTTCTTACAACGGAAGCCGCTCTAATGCCTCTAAAATGTAAGATCAGCTGCAATGCTATATTCCACAGTTAAATCGCAACTGACACATTCCACTGCAGGTATCTCCTTGCGGTTACCAGAGGGCCTTACAGCAACCCCATTTGCTATGGTCTGAGAAGTAGGAACATTGACAAATAAAGAGGCAGAAATATTTACCCATGTGCATTGGCTTTGGTTATATTTCTAATAGGCTCAATTGCTTAAGGAACCTTCTCTTTCCCTCTAAATCTTCGTCACAGTCAAATCTAATTTTGATGCCCTTTTACTCAGCTAAGAGGCAGAGTGATTGATCTGGGATTGGGAGCAAAGGACTGCTGGAAATGCTTTCCCTCTTGTCATTTCTGTGGTAGCTTATAGCCTTGGTGTTTTCACTTCACAAAGTGAAAAGGAAAGGACAATGGTCTCAGCTGTATTTGCAAACTGTAACCCCTCTTGTCTCATCTGGGCTCTGTACCTTTGTGATACAGTGGTAGATAGGATCTACCACTCCTGTGTGAGGTCTGAAAAAGTTAGCTGTTTGTGAGCTCTCGTATATCTGCTGTATCAGTACAGATGGACTGAGGGAGGCTCTTGGTTTTGGAGCAGAAGCATGTCACTCTGATTCTGCTTTGCAGTGTCTGAACCATCATCACTCAAAGGGCTTTCTCCTCAGCCCTGCTACCTGCTCCCTGAATAAGTCCTCTGAATAGCAGAAGTAATTTTCAGCAGGGCCTATTTGTTCCTTCAGTTCATTCCTATTTCCTTACCTTTAGAAGAGCATATACAGAGACACCTCTCAAAACACTTCCTACAAATCTAACTCCCTTTTGTTTCAGATTCCTCCTCAAATTTTAATTCTTAAATGAAAATGACAGGAGTATTAATAAATACCCCGTTACTCTCACAGAACATATAAACAGGTAGGCGTTCTTCACCTAGCTGAATAAAAGTATTTTGCCTGAATGAATTACAGTTTTGATAACAAAATATCGTTGATATTTCTTCTATATATCAATAAAAACAATTTTGTTTCCCACCCAGGTAGAAGAATTGAGAATACAGCGTAGCTTGGTACTTTTCTTATTTCTTTTCTTTGCCTTTATATACATGACCCTTGCTTATATTGTGATAAATATAGACTTATAAACCCTTTGAGGCAACCACTGCATCTCTTTGCTTCTGTGAGGAACTTGGCAGCCTAGGGAGTACTCATGTAATAAGTTAAGTCATCCACACCAAACAGAATCAGGATTTTATGGTCCAAGGATTCTTACATGAGAAAAAAAAAAAGAGCTATAGATGGTGCCTTGGCTTATCCAATGAGTCGAGGAAGAGTGAACCCAGTTATACCAGTCAGGCTGGAAAAGACTAAGTATTAGGCCTGAAAAGATTGCACTCTGAAAAGACAAATAATGGGGAGATTTTATTTATTGTCCTTTTGTCATTGTTTAAATACCTACTTAATCTTTACGGGGTTTTTTTGCCTTATTGAATAATGCATTCTAAAAAGAATGTGAAAAGGAAAAGCATGAATAATAAAAAAGCTTCCTCACATTTCTGTGTTTGAGCTTCAAACTAAGAAAACACAGCTTCTCCATAGACATGGAGGAGCACTGGGAACAGAGCAGGCAAACAGGGCATGGCGTGTCAGCTGGGGAGTGGTACATCAGTTTGCATGGAAGGGTGCACAGGAAGAGCGTAGTCACCCTGCTAGTCCAAGAAGTGAGTTCAGTTGGTGGTTGTCATCCTCTCAGAAGGAGAACAGCTATGGTATCCACCCAGCAGAATGCTACTTCCTCTGCACTTGGCAGAAAGGATGTGGCAACCCAGACAGAGCTCCCACAAAAACACACAGTCATCCAGGTCTCACACTGCAGGGAGCGACAGAGCCTTTCACTGGTAATGGACAGCAGTAGTGACAAAAGCTGTGTGAGGTGTGACTAGGTGGATGATCTGTTCAGAGCTGTGAGAGGAAGTAGAAAGGTTAAGGAGCTTTGGGGAGTCCAAGAAAGAAAAAGACTGATGAAACCATGCTCTGCCCTCCCTGAGACAGAAACGGTAACAACCACCAGGAAAAAACACAAGATCAATGGGATCCTGTACCCTCCCACCACAAGGCAGAAGGCAGTAGCTTAAAGGAGAGGAGTGAATGGAGGCAAGTCCACACTTGGGGTGGCAGGCAAACCCCCTCCTTGCCCACCTCACCTTCCCAAGTTCCTCTGTATAACAGGTATGAGGCTCTGGATTTGGAAGACCAGTCAATGGATGATGATGTGGATGACAGTCCATCTTCACCAGAGGTGTTAGTTACCAAGGTCAGAAAGGCCTACCCCTTGTATGACGACCACCTCCACGAGGAAGAAAAGATGGGTTATAGTTGTAAAGATGGTCCAATGCACTGGACAGACCCTCCTCTTAGGGAAGTCTGCTGTCTTCCTGGGGTCTGGGTTAACGACATCACTAGGAAAGTTCCTAGCCTGGTACGGCCCTCGGACTATTACCCATTACTTCTTTTCTATATGGGTGGCGATGAAGCTGCAACGTGTAGTCCAATGGCAATCAAAAGAGACTTCAGGGCCTTTGGACAGTTGGTAAGGGATTCTGGAGCACAGATTAGTTTTCCTCTCTCCTCCCACTTGTGAGCAGTGACATTGAAAGAAAGAGATGAGCCTAGTCTAATAATACATGGCTCCATGGCTGGTGTCACGGGCACAATTTTGGGTTTTTCGATAATGGAATGGCGTACACAGTGCCAGGCTTGCTGGCATCACAAGCTTTGGACACAAGCTAGCAGGGCTCATTGACAGAGCTTGAAACTAGGCTTGAAGTGGTGCGGGAGGCTTGCCCGTGACAAGCTGTGGGATAACAGGCAATGGTTAGAGGGATGGGGTGCTAGTGAGGACCCACAGCCTGTTGCTCTGAGATGTGCTGGATACACTGGAGCACACTTGAAGTCTTACAGAGATGAGCCAGGGGCTCCTGAGGTAATAGGAGCCAAGAGGGATACACCGGTGAAATATCCTAAAAGGAATTAAAGGGTATTCCTCTAAGAAAGTGACACAGGTACCAGCCCAGCTGAAGTGCCTCTACACCAATGCACACAGCATGGGCAACAAACAGGAGGAGCTGGAAGCCACCATGCTGCTAGAAAGCTATGACCTAGTTGCCATTACTGAAACTTGATGGGATGAATCCCATGACTGAAGTGCAGCTATCGATGGCTGCAACCTGTGCAGAAAGGACAGTTGAGGACGGAGGGGTGAAGGCATTGCCCTCTACGTCAAGAAATGGATAGAATGTGAAGAGCTGTCTCTGAAGAATAGCCACAAGCAGGTTGAAAGTCTATGGGTAAGAATTAGAGACCAAGGCAACAAAGGGAGCCTTGTGGTTGGTGTTTACTACAGGCTGGCTCATCAAGGCTTCTTACTCCAGCTACAGAAGGCATCACACTCACAGGGTCTCGTCCTGCTGGAGGACTTCAGCCACCCCGACCTTTGCTGGAAAAGTAGCACGGCAAGCTGTAGGCAATGCAGGAGACTCCTGGAATGCATTGAGGATAACTCCTTAAGCCAGGTAATAGACAGCCCTGCCAGTGGGGATGCAATACTGGACCTGATGGTCACCAACACAAGTGAGCTAATTGGTGACAATCAAGATTGGAGGTAGCCTAGGCTGTAGTGATCATGCACAGGCGGAGTTCACAGTCCTGAGGGATATGGGTCAGGCAAAGAGTAAAATCAGGACCCTGAATTTTAAGAAAACAAAATTCCAGCTGTTCAAGGAGTTAGTAGGACCCCCTGGGAAACTGCCCTCTGGGACAAGGGAGCAGAACAGCGCTGGCAGATCTTTAAGGACTCTTTCCATAGAGCAAAAAAGCTCTCAATCCTCAAGTGTAAGAAATCGGGAAAGGAAGGTAAGAGACTAGCATGGCTGAGTTGAGACCCGCTGGTTATACTAAAGAGCAAGAAGGAAATGCACCAGCAGTGGAAGCGGGGACAGGTATCCTGGGAAGCATACAGGGATGCTGCCTGGTTGTGTAGGGATGGGGTCAGGAAGGCCAAGGTGCAGCTAGAGCTGAACTTGGCAAGGGATGCAAACAATAATAAGGGCTTCTACAGGTATGTCAGCCAGAAAAGGAAAGTCAAAGAAAGCATACCCTCCCTGAGGAACAAGACTGGCAAATTTGTAACAATGGATAAGGAGAAGGATGAGGTACTGAACAATTTTTTTGCCTCAGTCTTCATTGGCAACATGTCTTCCCACACCTCTCAAGTGTATAGACTGCAAGGCAGGGACTGGGGAAGCAAAGTCCTTGCTACTGTAAGAGAAGATCAGGTTGGTGACCGCCTGAGGAATCTGAATGTATGAAAGTCTATGGGACCTGATGAGATGCATCCCAGAGTCCTGAGGGATTTGGCTGGTGTAGGTGCCAAGCCACTCTCCGTCATATTTGAAAAGTCATGGCAGTCTGGTGAAGTCCCTGGTGACTGGAAAAAGGGAAACATTGGGCTCATTTTTACAAAGGGTGGAAAAGAGGACCCTGGGAATTACTGACCTGTCAGCCTCACGTGTGTGCCTGAGAAGGTCATGTCACGGGTCCTCCTAGAAGCTATGCTAAGGCACATGGAGGACAGGCAGGTGAATCACAGAATCACAAAATCACAGGGGTTGCAAGGGACCTTTGGACTAGATGATCTCCAGAGGTCCCTTCCAACACCTGTGATTCTGTGATTCTGTGGTTTGAGACAGCCAGCATGGCTTCACCAAGGGAAAGTCCTACCTGACCAACCTAGTGGCCTTCTATGATGGAGTGATTACATCAGTGAGCAGGGGAAGGGATATGGATGTCATCTATCTGGACTTCTGTAAGGCCTTTGACATGGTCCCCCCACAACATCCTTCTATCTAAATTGGAGAGGTAAGGATTTTATGGATGGACTGTTCATTGGATGAGGAACTGGTTGGATGGTCACATCCAGAGGGTAGTGGTCAACAGCTCAATGTCCGATGGAGATCAGTGACAAGTGGTGTCCCTTAGGGGTCTGTATTGGGACCAGTACTGTTTAATATCTTCATCAATGACAGAGACAGTGGGATTGAGGGCACCTTCAGCAAGTTTGCTGATAACACCAAGCTGAGTGATGTGGTTGACACGCGTGAAGGATGGGATGACATCCAGAGGGATCTGGACAGGCTCGAGAAGTGGGCCTATGTGAACATCATGAGGTTCAACAAGGCCAAATGCAGGGTCCTGTACCTGGGTCAGGGCAACCCCCAGTATCAATACAAGCTGGGGGATCAAGGGATTGAGACTAGCCCTGCCGAGAAGGACTTGGAGGTAGTGGTGGATAAAAAGCTGGACATGAGCCGACAGTGTGCACTCACAGCCCAGAAAGCTACCATATCCTGAACTGCAACAAAAGAAGCATGGACAGTAGGTCGAGGGAGGTGATTCTGCCCATTGGCTCTGGTGAGACTGCACCTGCAGTACTGCACCCAGCTCTGGAGCCCTCAGCACATGAAAGACATGGACCTGTTGGAGTGGGTCCAGAGGAGGGCCACAAAAATAATCAGAGGGCTGAAACACCTCTCCTATGAGGACAGCCTGAAAGAGGTAGGGTTATTCAGCCCGAAGAAGAGAAGCTCTGGGGAGACCTTATTGTGGCCTTTCAGTACTTAAAGAGGGACTATAGGAAAGATGGGGACAGACTTTTTAGCAGAGCCTGTTGCAACGGGACGAGGGACAATGGCTTTAAACTAGAAGAGGGAAGATTTGGACTAGATGTAAGGAAGAAATTTGTTACAATGAGGGTGGTGAAATGCTGGAACAGGTTGCCTAGAGAGATGACAGGTGTTCCATCCCTGGAAGCATTCAAGGTCAGGTTGGTCCGGGCTCTGACGTTGAAGACGTCGCTGCTCATTGCAGGGGAGGTTGGACTACATGACCTTTAAAGGTCCCTTCCAACCCAAACTTTTCTATGATTCTATGATTCTATGAAAACACCTGTTCATGTCCTAAAAAAAAAAAAAAAAAAAAAAAGAAGTCGCATTTTGATGTTATACTTGCTGGAATAAGCCAGTCCAATTTTCAGTATTGTACCAATGTCAGGGGTAAACACCCCATCACAGACGTACATGGATATGTGCAAGCCTGTTCAGTTCATCTTTAATTGGAACTCTGAAATAAGCCACTTGGCACTAAGAGGCTTTGCTGCGCTCCCAAACTGACTCTCAGTTTAGCACAGCTGACCCTGCTGTACTTAGCTGCTTGCATACTAACTAGGTGATCAATTTTCTTCTATTGTAATGTTTAAAAATGTGTTGTCCTGCTGCAGTATGCTCTTGTTCTTAGCCTTTCATGAATAATTTGCAATCAAAAAGGAAAGGTAGTTATTTTTTTAAAGTAACTTCCCCAGCTTCCATTAATCATCTGTGATTAGCTGCAAAATCTCCAGGGCTACCATCATTCTTTGAAGCTCTACTTAGCATCATCTGGCTAGTTCTTACCTGCTGAGTATGCCAGCGATAGGATTGACACGGCCCTTTTAAAAGAACTTGATCTGTTTTTTATACTGAACATTCATTCACAGAGTGCACATACACACATGGACAGACATAGCCAAAGATCATACTATATTACAGAAATTTAAGGTACAAGAACCTACAGAGAAGATGCTAATACAGTAATAATAGTATCATGGCACTTTACACATTAGAAGTGTTGTGCAAACATTAACTATATGATCTACACAACACCCTTGCAAGATAGGTAATTAAGAGTTATTATTCCAATTTCACACCCAGGGAAAGTCAGACATGCAAATCCCTGATCCTGCAGTGCTCTGAGCACCAGCAGTTGAACTTCAGTGGGGATTAAGGGAGCCTGTCACTTTTGGGAAGCCCATAATAGTTCACCAGATCTGCACCCAAGTGTTTATTGAATGGCTATATTTAATAAAGAAATATTCACCACCCTGAATCTCCTGTTAAAACAATAGAGTATTGGCAATTGCTTAGCATGGGTGATTGTTTCTATCAGACCCTTAAATGTGAACAAACCTGTATTTAGCATCCTAAGATGTCAGGAATTAACTTCATGTCAAAATGGGAAACAGTAAGATCCTGTCACTGTCTTGGTTTGCTCATGGAGCTGCACCACCCACTCCTCAGCACTTCCTCAAACCTCTTCTCTTCTCTGCACTTTTCAGTAACAAAACCAGACCTGGGAAGGAAAAATGACCCTAGATCCAAAACTGTTTTGAGAGAAGTTCATTCTTGTTCCCAGCACTGGAAATAACTCTGACTACACTGCTTATACAAAACTTAAAGATGACTTAAGATTTCATCAGTTGAGAAGTATGAGAATCGTAGACTCATTTAGGTTGGAAAAGGCCTTTAAGGTCATCAAGTCCAACTGCAAACCTAACACTGCCAAGTCCACCATGAAACCATGTCCCTAAGTGTCTCACCTACACATCTTTTAAATACCTCCAGTGAATAACACTTCAGAGAACATGAAACTTATTTATTTGTTTATTAAATATCTAGTCATCTCCAGGCTAATTTAAATCTAAACTAAAAATTAACTTAAATAGAAATAATAAATAATAACAGATTAAAAATAATGACTGAGGTATAATGACATAGGTATCCATGTGGACTGACGTGATATATACACTGTGCATGCGCATAGCTGTTCTGCTAGATTTTTACAGCTTGAGTGAAGTCTTCACTGCTAAAAGATTACAGATATCCTTCCCTATGCTAAAGTCATACCTTTCCAGAACTATGTAGATAGCCTTGGGGTAAATTGATGGAGAGTGTCTGTCCATCTCTGTTTCAGTTGCCTCTGGAACTACAAGCAGGTTGGTGCCTTTCCTTTAAAGAGTCTCTACAGAGAAGACTTTCATAACCTCACACTCTGCAGAAAGAATTCCCTAAATATACTGACTTCAGCTTAGAAAAAAATACTTTAAAAGGGTGGAAAATCTAAGCAGTGACTATAGCAATCAATAGCAAGACCCAAAGCTTTCAGTTAAGTAAGATCTTCATGTTTACTGTCTCTGGCTATAGCTCCTGATCTAGAAAATCACATTACTTCTGTCCCCCAACCTTGTTTTACGAGCTCAAAGAAGGATTTAGCCTATTTTAACAACTTATTTTTCAATAAAATTGTTCTTTTTAAAGTCTAAATATTTATAATTTTTATTATTTATGAGAAGTAAACTAAAGTATATTTTTATATTTACATTGTGACAGGAACCCCAAAGAGTCCTAAAGTATTTGAATGGCATATGCAAATCAATGATCTCTCTAGGAACAGTTTCTTGCACCAACACAGATACACATCCTCTACAAAGACTAAAGAAACTGTTAGCAAGCAAAAAAAAACCAAGGAGTGAAGGAGCCAGAATGCAACTCCTCTGGTTTGATTTTGGCCTGAATACAGAAACAACCTTACATTTTACAAAAAATAGGTTAGTTTTTTGTTTCAAGTTTGATCTATTCGAGGCACTCCCTTAGCAAAAGGCAGCCAGCCCACACACTAACCCAGTACAGAGCTATTGGCAGCTAGCTGAAGTTCACACAAAGGACATCTTTTGATTTTGTAGACTCTGTTTTTGAAAGGGCATTTTGGGGAGCATCAACCTGACACTTTTAGTAACTTAAATGTGAAATAAAATTGTTATACTTCGTGTCCATTTGCTCAAATTATATTTTCAAAGTGCAAGCATTGTCCATACTAAGTATAAAGGTAGTGATGCTTACCGAAGGTCTTCATGCAAAACAAAATCTGAAAAGTATGGTATACACCCTGCTGACAAATAGCACATTTTCATAAAGATATTTGCTCTCTTTTGTGTAAATGCAAGTCTTGCAAATCAATGTTAGTGTTAGAATTTTGGGGTCTTGATTGGGGTTATTTTACTTTGTATTTGTAGAGAGAGGATTTTTTTTTTTTTGATGCACTGTAAAATACATTCAACTGCCCAGTAGTGATGCCAAACATAGAGATTTAGAGGCTAAGTTTTAGGCGTTTTCCTTTTCAGTGAGTTTGTAATGAGAATACTTCCATCTAAGCAAATATTTGTTAGCAAGCTTTCCGTATCTGCTAAGGAAGACAACACTTGCACTGCAACTGAGATAGAAACCGTGCTTCTATTAACCCTGCAGAAGAAAGTTATGAGATGAAACCTGTACAGGACTTTTGTACTCATATTTTAATTACCTGTCCCTACCAAGGGGGAACTTAAATGAGGATACCTTGGCTCCATAGCCAGCCAGTGCAGGTGGCTGGGCATCTGAGATCCTAACAGTGTCTCTGAGAAGCAGATCTATTGAAATCTCATTTTCTATGAGGCTACACATAGCTTCTTTTTAACAGATTTTCTTCTGTCTAAAAGTTTGGAAACTCCCCACAGAGCTAAAGCATTTGTAAATTCTCTCATGTAGTCTTCCTTGTGCCTAAGAAACTTAAGACAGATGCTGCAGCTTTTCTAGAGATATTAACAGGATATCTCTCATGTTACTTTCTGCATACGCTTGTGAAATTTGCAGTGCTAAAGACATTGAAGACCTCTGCTCTGCCCAATGTTAAAAAGGACTCAGTAAGCAGGTTCCAGTGTCACTGTAGAAACATGGTAGTAGAAAGATGCAAGGAAATACCTTGGTCACATAAAGCCTGCTTCTTCAGTAAACTGGGCTAAAGAATGGACGCCCAAACCATTAGACTCATTATGAAGGGACATTCATTACACTCACTGCATTCATTACTAAGGGACATTCTTAGGGGTGTGAAAGGAAAAAGTCCTGCCCTCTTTATTTTTTCTTCACATTATCCCAGACTGGCTGTGAAGGCAGCTTTCAGATAATGCTTATGTCTTTCCCAAGAAGGAAAATGTTTTGACGACCAAGCAAGGACTCTGCTCTTCTGCATCTGTCACTGCGTGTGGGTGAGTCACATTGTTCAGGTTGCCCAGATGTTGCTTCTCTCTCTTTCCCACTAACACACATGCACTGCAGTTGAAATGGACCACTCAGGATGCAGGTATAATTCTCTGACTGTGAACAAATAGTAAAGACAGGCAGTAGGAGATTTGGCCCTATTAATTTCTCAGACATAAGCACACACAAAGCAGGGCTTGACCTTTTTAGAAGTTCTTGATGTCTTTTCTTCCAACCTTTATTGCAAAATCTCAAAATGCAGAAGGGTTATGCAAGCAAAATTCTCTCTAGTGTCTGACAAGATTCGAACTCACACTTCCCTGGAGGAATATATCTGTCTACCTGCAGGCAAATCGGGCATATCTGCTGGTGAAAGACTTGGCCACATCTTACCTATTTCCTACATTCAGAAAATTCATTGCCTCAATGCTCAGATGTTAACCCTTGGAGAGGACTTCAGTCTAGAACAAAACTTCAGGGGCGTCTCTTACATTTGGGTATTTTCAAGAATGAAATTTTTTTTTATTCTACCGTAACATATTATACTTACATACTAATAGGGCAAAAATAGATTGAAGGAAAAATAGAGCAGCCATTCTTTAAATTCATTAGAATGAAGCAGTGAACATTTTTAGTATGATCTCTGTTGACCCAAATCCATAAAATCTCCATCTTATTTAAACTAAAATTAGACAAAAATAATTTATGCATGGTTTTCCTCATAGCATGCCTGTTTTCATCTCATACCACCAAGAACTAAGCCAGTGGCATTTGAAAACTTATTTAGAAATATTTGTAACAAATGACTTTGGTATCTGAATGCAGTCCAGTGCTGACACAGGTGAAACAAACCTTGTGGTTGTAGTCAATGGCAGTACCAATGACACACATCCCCAGACCCAGGTCTTATGAGAAGTAGAGAGGTCTATTATTGGACATAAGATACCAAACATATCATTCACCTTCTGTTTCTCCCCAAAATGCAAAATATTTCTGCACTACCTAGATTTCACCCAACATCTCAGGAAACTGTTAGCCGAACAAAACTACTTTTATTCCTAAGACTTAAGACACTACACCTTATATAGCTTGGCTTTTCCCTGTCTTTGGAGGACCATTCTAGTGGGAAAGCTTGAAGGAGGAGAAAATCAGACCATGACTAAATTAAGAGCTATAGTCCTTACTGTCGAGAAATATTTATACCTTTACAAAGTAATGATGATTACACTTAAAGGAAAATGTGGAAAATGTGAGCAATTACTAATTAATCTTTTAAGAAGCTATTTCATTATATGGGAAATTGAAGGAATGGTGAATTCAGGTTTACCTGCCAAGCACGTGTTCATTGACTGTCTGGATGAATGTACAACAAACAGAACATTAGTGAATAGGGAACTGCCATTTCATCAAGTTACCTAAATTAATTTATACTACTTAATATGACTATTACTGTATGCAGATGTTTCATGACACTTACTGAATATTTATGCAGGATCCTGGGACTTGCACAAAATCCTGTGCTGTTATGAAGCCCTTTTATGGGCCAAAGAAGCCCAAACCAGATAAATTAATGGAACCTAGTTACAGATACTCTCTTTTTTTTTTGGACAGAAGTCATAGTTCACAAGATGCAAGGCACAATATTACAGGATAAAAACTCAGGATATCTCCTGAAACGAATTTCATTATTTCAAACCATTTGTTTCTAATAGTTATTTAGTACTTGTTGAAAAAGGAATATATGTTATAAACCAGAAATAATATCATATCTCTAATCTTGATTTGTCTCCACTATTTAACTTATCATCTTCTGATACTTGATAGGTGTGCATAATGACCCACATCTCACAACCCTTTTTGCATGACTATTCAAGTTTTCTTTTCTTTTTGGCTTCAGATTTGTATGCTGTTGCCATAAGCCTTATAACATGTCTCCTAGAGCTAAAGTTTATAAAAAAAGTTAAAGAGCAAGAGGCAATTATTTAATTTTTTTTTTTTTGAAGACAGTGCAGCCATTAAAGAAAACAAGAAATGAAAAAAAAAAGTGACAAAAGAAGACGGACAAAAGAGACAGGGAAAAAGAATATGAAAAATGCTGAACTTGAGTGTAAGTGCTAAAATGGTGCTAACAGCCCCATTGTTTCTCTGTAAGCTATTAAAAATGGCTTGTTGATCAGGGATCACATAAAGGTATCCTTTCGCTGAAATAAGTAATCCCTTTGGTTTTTAACTCCAAAAAAACTTTGAAAAATTCATTTCTTTTTAATTACGATGCATGGTTCTTTTAGAGTTTACTAATAATGAATACCTATTTCTGCTGAAGTGGCATTGATCACAAGTTTACACTGTTGCCTAACTGATTCGACATGACAAATGTCACAGACCAGACTCTCAAAGCCATTGCTTTTGCATATGTACAAGAAAATCAATTTATAAGGCAATCCATACTACATGTGTAGAGATCTAGTTATTAGCACAGTATTATAAAAACGTCAATCCTTTCAAGAAGATTTACTCTTGCTGAGCAGAAGTATGCAACTTATTTCATTAACTTAAAAGAGGTGCACTGACTTCTTCTTCCTCCCATATTACCTCTTTCCTAATCCTGCATCTCCACAGTGAATGTCAGGAAAACTAATTGATCCATTTCAGTTTAGGAGAAAATGCCCCCAGTTGATGTTTTTGCTGTCTTTTTAACAATGTTAAATGGTTAGAAACTGTTGAAGTGAAAGACTTTTACTGCTTGCTGCAAGTGAGTAGTGTAAACAGTATCGATCTGCTATAAGGGCTTTACAGTAGAGAAACATTCAGCACATTATTTAAAGTGTAAATACCTATTTGATTTATTTTTGGCTTTTATCCAGACACTTATAAGATGGCTTTTCCGTCCTTTGCAAAGCTTTCTTTAAAAATACAAATGGCATTCAGACCTCTCTTACAGATGGAGTTGCTCCTATTTTCATCAGTAAAAGCTGAAATCCTCTCAGGAAGGAAAAGAAATAAAGTGGAGAGGGAGATTTGACACTCCTGTAAGTGATGAAACTGAGAACTGAGCATCAAGAAGAGGAAGTGAGAAACGATTCACAGCTTCAAAGTTGGAGCCAGATGCCAGAAGGCAAATCTAGAGATACTAGAAGGCACAGCCTTGTATCTTCAAATCTGCTACATCTTTGCTTTTGATAATATTCATCCAGAAACTCTTAAAGGGACAACCTAGAGTTCACAAAACGGGAAAAATGAGAGCTAAAGGCACCCTAGGGACTGGGATTGTGACATGGAGAAAAAATCAGCACACCTGATTTTCATGTATGAGGATATGAAGGACTACTTCCCTTCTGTCATGACTTGTTCAATGCTTTCCAGAGAAAGGAGAAGTTTGGTTGCTTTCAATGTACTGCATCTAATTTCTTTATTAAAACATCTGTACAAACAAAAAGGCAGAAAGTGCTGTTAGAGATTGTATGATTATTTTATGCTTTCATTTGTATTACCTGTTTATGCAGTGATTCACTGGCCTCAACCAAAAAGTCAATAGATCGAAAATATATTTTTCTTAACTGTTTGCAGTCATGGACTGCAGACTGCAGAGCAAAGTACTTTGAACGCCTTCACAGAGGCACACAATGATCAGATCTAGCTTCAGGTAGTGTGACAAAAAGAAAGACAAAGGCCTTTTCTCCCCTCAGAGCAAGCCAAAGTGTGCCTCAAAGCACCTAATGCAGAAGACCAGATCTGTACAAGATTTCAATGTAAACTGACAAGAAAAGAGATGAATTAGCATAACTGACTGTTTCACTTATGAAGACTAAATAGCCTTTTACTGCAGATGTTTGCCAGAGAAAATGCTCCCTGGTGGAAGTCTATAAGCAGTTAAGATAGATTTGATGAGGATTTTAATTGCTGTTATGCAATTGGTAATGGAAAGTTTTTATTAAACATCATGCAAAAGCCAATCAATATTTTGGAGCAAAAAAGCTCTTTGTTGTGCAATGCCTGGACATTTTGCTAGCAGTATGTCAGGCAGCAAGGAGGTACCCATTCCTGCTCTCTGACTTTTAAAGACAATTTCCTTAAAAAGGGCAAGTCATGTTTCAATGAGGTAAGGGCAACTGCCTAAAAGCAAAAAAACCTGATCTACATCATCTTTTTCTCCTGAATGCAGCTGAAAAAACTGTGATGTGGACACTTGCCCATCTCCCTCTTCAGATGTGACTAAGTAGTTTGAGCACTCCTTTCAGGAAGGACACAAAGAGATTAATCTAACCTGTTCACATGACGGTAATTTGCTTTAACCAGGAAACACCGAAGAGCAGTGCTATAGGGTGTTATAAGTTTTTTTCAACCCCTCCTCTAGAAGCTGTTCCATTTTGCATGAAACTATTAAATATTCACCACCTTGCTCACCAGAATGGGAAAGGGAGGGAACATAGCTGCATAACATAATGGCTGGCTCTGAGAGATCTGGCTTTCTTGCTTCAATGGATACTTCAATTCCCTGCTCCAGTTGGTTCAGGAGTGGGACCCACGTCTTCTCCCTCCCAAGTGAATCCAATAAAGACTATAACATCATGCTTAGCTTCTCCTCTGGAATAATTATTTACTGGGCCTTGCAAGGTGCAACAACAGCATTTGGTTAGTAGAGCACTGACAGCAGAGATGCATATTCAACTCTTCCTTCTCTGCCTGCTCGTCTCTCTCCGAAGTCAAAGGATCCTGCTATCCTACTTGCCCAAGGACTGTACTTACTGAAGAATTAAGAATAATAAGAAAAGGGCAGTACCCTCTTGGTTACACCTCAAATGCCTTTGTCTATGTGCAGGGATGCACTCTCCAAAATTTTGCCTTAAAAAATATGTGTGAGGACACCAGTGCAACTTGTGTGTAAAAGAGGAGTGTAAATGCTCAGCACTGCCATTAACTAGGAATGTCCCGCAGGCACTGGGGCACTGAAGGGTTATAAATTCTGTTGGGGTGGGACTGCACCTGAGCAGGAATTTAACTGAAAGAAAACTCTGGAAGACCTATTGCACATTAGATAAGCTTCTTCAACAAAACATGAGCTAGAAACTATGTTTACTGAGATTGCGTCATGCTGGCTGTTTTGGGGGAAAAAATTATCATTTTAAACATGCAAACATACTGGAACCAAACAAACAATTCAGTGATGCTTCTTCTAAGGTGGACACATTCTTGGTAGGCAGCCCTAATTGCTGCAATAGCTTTTAGGTGTTCTAATGCACTGAAGTGAATTATGCACCACACTGCTTCTGAATGACACAGCCATTTCTGACTCCATTAATATGGAAGATTTCAGCCAAATGCTTTTAAACGATAGCTTCTCTTTATTTGTAATTTCAGACTCTATTGATTTCCTTCTGTTCCCTTCATTATGATTTCAATTGATTACCTTGGCAACTGCAATAACAATGATTGCACTTGACACTGTCTGAGACTCTTGAGATGGTATTTGAATAGGAATGGTATAATTTGGGGAAAAATGCCTACAAGAACCTGCCATTAACAGTACACTTACACTTTACTTTTATTGACTTCCCTCTCCTTCAAACAGGCCCTTGTCAGGGAATCTGTTGCTAGATATTGGTTAGGATTTCAGTGACTCCTTGAGGAAAAAGATTTTTATTAACAAAGAGAGCAGGTTTTATACTAGTGGGCTTTTTTCAGCACTGTGAGAGCTCAGGGAATCCTCCCACCCTAGATTAGATTTTTGTCCCCTCGGTAGCAGGACTACCAAGTCTTTGTAAACGGTGTTCCTGGCCAAGGCTTTCTTTTATTAACTGTATTACATCCTTGCACACAGAAGAATTTCAAGTACAAAGGCATTAATTTGGATTAAAAGTTGAGATGGATTATCCAGTTTCATTGCAGTTTATACCTTGTAGAGGAGCAATTATGTGTGTTTTCTTTAGGAGGAAAATGGATATTTAACTTGTTTGGCATTTGTATTCTTCAGTCTGTACATACAACTTCTAGCTTTATTTGAGAACTGTCCTTAATGTAGTAGCAGTATCCTTCCTACAGAAATAATATTATACAGGAGGCCTCTTTTCTTATTCAAGTTATGTCAAAACTCTATTTATGACAGAGCAAATATCACAGGGAAGAGAGGGTAAAGCAAAAAAGGGACATCCTTCTCTGCAAATTACAAAGGTAATTCACATTTATGAATACAATATTAGAAAGACACTGCTTCATTTTACTTTTTGTCACAGTGTCCATGACTTTGGTTTTGATTTTATCCCACATCATCAACAGTATCTTCTGATTAAAGTTACATACTATGAATATCAGCCATTTGGTACTTTACAAAATAATACCATTCCTGTTTCTAAACCTACTATTTCAATCTCAAAAAGAAAGACAGACCAGCTTGGAAAATGGATTTTTTTCCATAAAAGCTAGGGAATCGGATGTGATACATAGCAAAGGAGTAGTTTCAGCAATCTGCCTTTCTGTTATCAGCTCTGCACTTGCAATGAAAAGCAGTGCTCTTCCTTCCCAGCCACTATTTTATCAGAAAGCTGCATAATTACTGAGTATTGATAGCTTGAAGTGATAGATTAGGAGAAGAATGCTGGAAGTCGGACATGATCACTTTCTTCATCATGATAGCCCCCTTCTGCCACCTGACCAGCACATTCAAGTACAATGAGAGTCAAGAAAACATGATTGTAGAGTAATGAATATTGCATGCTGTCCCTATACTTTCCGCTGAGAATATTTATCCATAATTATCCATATCAAAAATGAAAGTGAACCTTTCCTTTTATCCCTTGCCCTGATATGCTTGGTGAGGTAAAAAAACTCCTCGGTAACCCAAGTCAGCCTTTGATCAGACTTTATAGACAGGAACTTCAACTACGTCGAAATTTTCAACAGTGATTCAGTCTGTTACTTTATCTCTGGTGTCATTCAGGGCAATGCAAATTTTACCCTAACTCACATGAAAACAGCTTTAGAAAATGTGTTAAAGGAGCTCCTGAAAATTTCTGACTCAATTGATAAGACAGGCCCAAGAAGAAAACAAGTAGAGTCTTTGTATTGGTATTTATAGTTGTTTCACCTGACTCATGAAAAGATTTGAGAAGGAGGTTTATCTTATAAAATGCCACCTTGCCTTCCAGTCAATAGGCAGAAGTTACAACCAAATCAGGAAAAAAAATGGTGACATTACTAACTGGGTAGGCAGACTTCAAAAAGGATATGGTCTTTTAGAGAATAATTAAAAAATAATTACATAAAAAAACTACAGTACAGTAGAATAATACTGTACAGAGTGATATGATCATCCAATAGGAAAAACACAAATCACTTGAAAAAACAGGTATGTTACCCAGACATCCTAATTTTATAATTCATTCACTTATGCATCCTAGAGGAGTTCTCAGCCACACAGCCTGAGATGATCCAGGGTCGATCAGAATAACTATTTTCTGAACAAAAAAGAGGGATAGCTCGCTGAAAACCTGTAAGATCCTTAGGAGGAGAGAGGGAGGTAGATTAAGGAGAGAGAGTGAGAGAGAATGTTTTCATGGTAACATGTGGATGTGGCATCTCATTGTGGTGATGAGAAGGACAGCACTAAAGTCAGGTGCCTTAAAGAAATGGTGTTAGTGAAGGCCAAAAGAAAGTAAATGGTAATAAATACTATCATGAGCAATTCAAGCTTAAGCTAGGTAAACAACATTAAATTTTAATTAATATAGTTAGCTAGATGAAAGTTTTCTGAAGTTCACATGATCTTACTTCTTTTGAACGGTTCTCACTGCTATGTTACTGGAGTGGGACCCTCAATTTTCACCTCACTGATGACCAAGGATGTTGGAATAATAAGGAAACAAGGAAACCATAAACAAGAACATACAGGGACATAAAGCTGTCAAGGGAGACAGTGAGGAAAATCAGACCTGGTCATTCACACTAATTGATAAGGATATGTAAGAGCATAAAAATATTTATTCCTGAAACGTTTTCTTATCAGGGACCTTGTCAATTTGGAAACTGCAGGAAAAAGGTGGAAGCCAGAAACAGAATATGCACCAACACAAATCTAATAAAACAAACATGGACACAATGACAAGAAACAACCTCATCAGTCACGACTAATGGGCTATCAAGAAACTTCAGGTGCCCCTTCCAGGAAGATCAACTTGGACTTTGCAAATGACATGATTGTAAACCAGGGGAGATCCTGGACACTGGGCTGGAAGGGGTGAGGGGATCAGTAGAGCTCTACAAAGCCAGGAAGGGAAGTGCAGAGGAAGGGGGAGCCACGAGGACAAAGAGAATGAGGTAGGCAGAAAAGGGGTATGAAAGGGGGTGGTCATACGTAAAACAGGTCCAGTCCATACACTGCCTGGCTGACCCCTGTGCCTGTCCTATCTTCTTGTGTCTTCTTATTAAATGTTTTCTTAATTATCTCTCGGCAAAAATCTCATGCTGCATCCCATGTGTATTTGTGCTGCAAAGACTATAAGTGCCAGCTACTGGCAAGACCTCTGTTTGTGAGTAAAATCTGGGGCCAACTACAGGAGTCAGCCTGGGGATATGGGTGACTGGCCTGTGGTGTCAGCTACTGGAGTGAGTGGGGTCTCAGTACTAGGGACTGGAGCAAGTGGGAACTTTTAACTTCCAGTCACCGGGACAGGAATGGAGTGTGCCCCAAAAAACAGCTGTGGAGGAATGGACATGAGTGAGGCAATTGAGAGGCTCAGTGCCATTGGGTGAAGCAGAACTGCTGGTCACAGCCCTTGTGCCTGGTGCCAGCTGCTGGATGTCAAGTATCTCTATCTTTCCTAAACCTAGTGAGCATGCAGGGTTTGGGAGGGTGGGGAGAGTGTGTGTGTATTCACTGGCAAACTTCAAGCTGGACTAGCTGGCCAGGGGGACTTGCGAGTGTGGAGTGCCTGCAGGATGAAGGTGTGAATGCCACATCTTTCTTAGTGAAAATCAAGCTGGACCAGCCAGCGAGCAAGAGGCCCATGAAGTTGGTAAGAGGGCTCAGGATGTGGCCAGGGGTGCCGGGTGAACAGAGGGGCCGTGCCAGCACTTGAGGGACCTGTAAATGCACTTGTACTTGTGAACCTGGAGAGTGTTGTACGTGTACTGCACTAGTGACCTTCTGCCTCTGCCAGCCCAAGAAGAGGAGGGGACTCGCCTGTCTGTGCTTGTTATGCCAGTCCTGTCTGTGGGTGCTGTTGAAGGCACCGCCTTGTCTGTGGCAGCCTGTGTGACCAGCTGTGTCAGTGTCCTGCATGTGCCCATGTGTGTGTCCAAGTCCATGTCTGTGTGTATGTCCGTGTCCATGTCTACGTGCGTGTCCCTGGGATACATGCTTACCTTCACCACTGGTTGAACCAGTGAATGGGACAGTGGCAGTCACATCCCTCAGCCTTGGCTTAGACCCCGTGTCCCTGGGCACACCTGGCTGGGCTCCAGCAGCTCGGCAGGAGGGAGCCCTTGGCCAGAGTAGCTGGACAAGGTGGCCACATTCTAAACATGCCTTAACAGCAGTACAAGTACTCCAGACCTTTTCAAAGTTTGCCAGCTCTGTCCGTTAATCTACACGCATCTTGGTGCCTGCTGTCAAGCAAGGGCCCTGGTTTTGCCACATGGTTACTAGACACTGTCAAAATGCCTGCATCATATCTTGAGTCCTGTAACAGTTGCCTTTTTCCACCCCCCCAAAGGTTGCATGGGTTATAGTTATGCCAATATGTAGCATTGATCAATTTTCATTTATTGCCAACGAAGTAAGGACCAATTCACTCAGCTTCCCAATAGGATCTACGCATTTTCCCAATACATACACGGATAGAAGGAACCCATGAACTGTGGTATCACAGAGCACAAGGTAGGATTACAGAAGACACTGTAGTCCTATAGCCCTACAACACGGTGTTGCAATTGATAGTAACAGGCCATAAGCTTTGTATGGTGTTTACAGTGGCTGAGTTTGCAGAGACTTGCTGTGTCCAAGTTTCTTCACCTGTCTGAAGACAAGCTGGTGTAGCTGAGAAAGCAATTCTTCCAACCGGTTTTATACAGATAACACTAATGAGTAGTTATTCTGTGTAGAATGAAATGGTTATGACTCTAACACAATGAGGTAGAGCAGAGAAACACAGGCCTGGTACGATAACGGAGGCCTTGAGAAGTGGAGACATGTGATGTGGTATAGAGGAGTACAGTCATGGGATGATATGAGATGGGGCACAGGCTTGGCACTGAAGACCTGACAGCCTTAAAGAGCTCACTGATGGTCAGGTAGAGAAATACAGGCCTGGAACTGTACGGAACTGATATTAGTGTTAGCAAAGAAAACAAAGAAATAGAATTCAACACACATAAGGGCATCATATAGTGAATTCATATGTAATGTGGAGCTACAGACCAGTGAAGAAAGGGAAAGATGTAAAACAAGGTTAGCAAACATTAAAACAGTACTCTCAGTGGATCCCAGAAGGACGAAGAAGAAACCAGCAACATGAACATCGTATTCCTCCTGGTAGAGGACTCCAGATGCTGACGAATCACCATAACATCTGCCCCCTCACCAAGCATAAGATCTAGAGAAGCTGGGGAGAACAGTAAGCACAGCACCAGGAGAACAGGTACAAACTAAGAAGCGCATGTGTGTGTGTAACTATTTTAACTGTATTACTGTTCTTTCTTGTTCTGTTACAGTTACATATGGACTAATAATGATTTGTATCTAATTTTCATTCTATTAACAAGAATTTCTTTGCTTTACTTATATGTAAAGTAGTCTTCCTTTATACCTGTAAACAGTATTTTGAGCATAACATCAAGAAATTCAGAAGCTTTATTACAGGAAATAAATACTTTTGGGAATTTATTTACAGACAACTGTGTGGCAAAGGTTTATCCCCTCAAAACTTTCCAGTTTTCTTCTCTTTTGCCAATTTCTTTGTTTTCTTTCTCCAGTGCTCTCTATCCTTTAATCTCTTTCTAACATCATTTTCCTCTCTTCTCCTTGCTTTTTCCTCTTTTCCAGCTTCTTACTGTTGCATCTGACAGTGTGCTTTTTTACAGACCTTTTTTCTCTTCTTCATCTAACCCCCCCAAAAATGTTTACCAATGCTGCTGTATGAAACCCGGGGTGGAAAGAAGCCAACATTCTTTACAGGACTGCAAGACAATGGTGCCTGAAGCCTCTAACAAAGCAACAGGAAGTAATTCCCTTTCTTTGAGACTACCGTAACAGGATAGTGGGACTGACTGTTTGGAAAATCCTGCAGTCCTCGATGCTCTCTTGCTTGCTTTGCAAACTTTTGCTGCCAAGCTTTCCTGTTAATTTTCTAGGCTGACCCTTGGTTCCCTTTTCCCAGCATTGTTCTGGGAATGTCTGTATTCTTTGGCTTCTACACATCATTGAAAAAACTCCAGATTACCTCAAAAGCTTTGAGAAAGAACTGAGAATAACTGTTTTAAAGGCTGAAAGCATTATTTGCCTCAACTTCTAAATTTTCGTCCCTTCAGTAGATCTAAGTAGATAGCAAACATCAAAAATATACTTGCTGCAATAAAGTTTTGCCACCAGATGTTAACAACATCACTTTACAACCCACATTTCATCAAGCTGGTTTTCCATAATGATTTTATTGTTTAAATATAACAGTCCCTTGTAAGCCTCTTCTCTGTTCATACACCTTTAACGTTACTAGTTCTCTATGCAGGCCTGGGCAGACCTGTGACACACAGTACTGACCTCATGATGCAAAATGTTTATACACATGCACACACACACATTTTTTTCATAAACAGGAGCCCCCCTCCATTTACTTGCTTCTAAGTTCTAGCCTTCTCTGCATCACAGAGAAGTACTATTCTAAATTGTATATCTGAGCGGTACAAGTACAAGATTTAAACCTGTACATAAGTATATGCAATGCTTTTAAAGGCCAGGTAGAAACAGATGTACTTCCATGAAGAAAATGCACTTTTCTAGAAGTCGTGTTGACTTCAGTGGAAATATTTGAAGGAAACATACCTTTCTATATAGTGTACTGTATTGAATTAATGTATCAAGGCTTGCTTCTTAGGATATTGCAACAGAACAGTACCATCATTTTCCTAAATGCAATTCTTGCCTGACAGTTTAATCATAGTGTGTAATTGTCACAAACCTATATGACCAAAAAGATAGATAGAATATTATAGCTAATGTAGTTTTCTTTTTTAAAGCAGAAAAGTTTTCAAACTCCCCTAAAAAGTGAGCTTGTTCAGATAAAGATTTTTTTGGTTCAGCCTCATTTCCGCTTTATATATCTTATTTCTCATTCTCTTTCTAAAAAAGGACAAATTATTGAATTTCATTCTGACTTGCCAAGTTGCTGACTACAGTGGAGAATATCACTTCTCTGAATAGCATTCTAACATTTAAAAAACAGCCTACAGGTGCACTTTGTCAAACATTTG
Organism: Burhinus oedicnemus; assembly: GCA_008921705.1. Taxonomy (NCBI): domain Eukaryota; kingdom Metazoa; phylum Chordata; class Aves; order Charadriiformes; family Burhinidae; genus Burhinus; species Burhinus oedicnemus. The sequence continues at coordinate 1,343,497 of VFFE01007194.1, forward strand.
GCGTAACAGAGCAATCATAGTACCTTATTACATTGCTATCTATACCTTACCAAGAATTGAATATCAAGCTATTTTGCTCCTTTTTACCTAATTTTTTCTCTCATTTTTCTGCGGTCTGATGATTGCAAATATTGTTAAGTAAATAAATTGTTATTTGGTTTTACTGTAAGGTAATTTAATAAAAGAAAAAAGAATAAAATTCATAATGACAAAATTAATGGAAAATTCTTTGCTTGACAGAAGGAAGAGGTTGTTATGAAAATGGTAACTCCATTACAGGGCAGTACTTGCTCCTAGCTTGTAAGTACTGTAGCTTAAAATGTATTTGAGAAGCTAATAGAATTAGCTGTAATTAGGGGTGATAGGAACAGCAGATTGAGGTTGGCACAATAAAGTATGTCATTCAGTTGGGCAGTTTTTTAATGCTTCCTTCTGTGGTCAGGAGTTGTCTAATCAGGTATCTGCATGGACTATGTGCTTCATGTAATGGATGTCATGAACTTTCTTGCAGTGGTTCCCCTTATGAAACATGCTCAATTATGTGAAAAGCTGGGAATCAAAGAAACTAATCCTAAAATATCATTTTAAGGAGCTTTGAGAGCTGAAGAATTATACTTCCCTTTAGTGGCTGGGTTTGGAAAAGGGAAAGTGCTGGAAAGCTGTAACTGCCACCAAGCCCTCTGTTTCCTCTTCCCAAAGATGACCTCAACATTTCATAGTACTTTTTCCTGAGACCCATCACCTATTTCTTCCCCTTGCAGCAAAATAGCGCAAAATTATTCTGCCCTGCCCTTCCCCAAACCCAAAAACTAGAAAGGCAAATATGTTTAGCATTCTGCTTTTCTTTAGTTTTGCTTTGACTTATGTTTTCTAATTCTCAGCTGAACCTTTTGGTACATCTCATTCAGCCACTCCTGCCCCTTTGGTTCCTTTTGTTTCCACCCAGCCCTTCCACTGCAGGAGCTTTGATAGAGCTTCTGAACTGGTGCAACACAATGACTTGTCACGTATTATGAAGGAAATAAGTAGGAGAAGACTTCTGTTTCCTAACAGCTTTCCAGGAACAGTCCTCAATCCCATGGCTGAAGCTGTCAGAGCAAAGATACCTCCCTTCCTAGTTGTACTTGGTCACCAGCCATAGGTTGCATACCAGGGCAGGATCCCACCCAGTAAGGCTTTTCTTCCTTGAGCACTGCACTGCCTGAAGTAAATCCTTACATTCTATGTCATAGGCTCCCAGCTGCAAGTCAGAAAGGAGACCTAGAGTATGTGGACAGATGAAACATGAGATAATACACAATGCCAAAATGCATTTCAGAATCATGAAAGCATGATAAAATTGCCCACGTTCATTAAAAGAACATTCGTTAAGGAAGAGTTTACATACATATATATAATCTTTTACCTAATAAAAATGCTCTGGTACTAAAGTATGTTGGCTATCTGTAAGGGAAATGGCAACCTGGACTTTTTAATTTGGGTCAAGACAAGGTAAAAGCATATGGGACATATTATGATACAGCCCCAGTACGACTGCAGAATAAATATGAAAATAGTTATAAAATCCTTCAAGAGCCCTTAGATAAGTACATGCATTAAGAATTATTACAAAGTATTCACTTGCATTTCCTTCACAAAGTACCTATGACCACCTTCTTTCCACACTGCCATACGTTCAGATCAGTTCTTACAGAGCCAGGGGCATTTCTGGGTATACAAGAATTTAAACAAAGCAGAATTAAACCTTGACATCTGTTTAGGTACAAGTGATTTTACTAAAAAATAAATAGTATTCTCTCTACAATATTGCTTTCAGTACTCAGAACTAGACTATTTCACGTAGTTGCAAGCTGGATTATTCAATGTGAATAAAAATGCCTCAAATTTCTCAGCTTAAGCTCTTAGCAAAAAACACAGCTTCGTATTGACCAAATTCTTTTGCAAGTTCATTTCAGTTTTGTTAAATTTTCATGAAAGTCCAAAACACTTAATTAAAACACAACCTACTTAAAATATATTTTCTATTCATCTTTCTGGTTATTGGCTTCACAGCTAACTGAATTGAAAAATGTCAGAAAAACCCCCAATAAATAGTAACACCTGACAAAGTAGAGCACAGCTTCTCCATCTATGTTCATGTGGATCTGTTCTTAGATCTGTTCTGAAGCAATATGTGCCTGAAAGTTTTTATTTTCACCAGTTGTAGCAGCTAGTCTAACAAAAAGTATTGGCACTGCTACAAGTTCTGACTTGGAGTCTTACAACATGAAATATTCCTGTATAGAAACCTCTCTTCCACTGGTGGCTAAACACATATATGAAAGTGCTCAGTCAATCAATTACACAGAAAAAGAATATTAATAATTTATTTATTGTTAACTCTGTCTGGAAACATATCAGCAATGAGTTCTGTGTAGACCCTCAGTCAGCTGTAAGAAGGCCACTTGCTCCAGATGTAGAATTGTTCATCTGCACATCATTAAGGAAAAATTATTGAAAGCCCAAACCCCATGGTACTCAAAAGGCAAATTTTTCTGTTATCTGATTGGCATCTACACATGTAAGAGCTGAAATAAACACTTCATGCAACAGGAAGAAACAACTTGTTGTATTAAAAAGCATTCTTTAACATTTTCCTTACAAGCCAAATAAATTTTATATTTTCCTTCTGTTTAAAGTGAGTCAGTTAAGGATTCACAAGCCACAAGTCGTCACAGTAGATTGTGAATGAGGAAAAGCAGACACTGAATTCTTTTCAGAGTAATAAATGCATTTGATGTTTTCCTGCTAAGGTCCTAAACAATGCTGTTCAAAAAGAAATTGTAAGTAATTAGACATTTGTATAGCTAAAAGCTTCTCTGATGCAAAATTGAGGTGCCTTCCCACCTCTGTCCTAGCTGGCTGCTGCTCACTGAACAGCAAATTTGCAGCCCTTTGCTGGGACAGAAGCAGCATGTCAGCAGGACTCAGGCATAAGCCTGAGCTTCTTATGCTTGTTATACTGGAGGAATTTGGTTTTTAGGCAATTTTTGAGAATCAGACAAGAATTTAACAGGATCCTTTAACAAACAAAATCGTCAAACTGGGAACATCTCCACATCATAAACTTGCTCAAGAACATGGTGTAAGCGTTTAGAATACTAAGAATAATTGCATCTTCCTTGGAAGAGAGTGGCATCTGACTAAATTTTGGCTGGTAAGCTGTTGCTGTCATCAGTAACAGGCGTCAAGCACCCTGATGTGAGCAGTTGCATCAATGAGATTGAAAGCACACAGCATCCACCAAAGGCTGCTCCTGAGCACGCAGAGACATTGTACAATGCATTGAAAGTCAGCCCTACGCTTTCTAACATGGCAGATAAACAAGTACAGTGAGGGTCTGTTTCCTTAGTCTGTTCTACATCATTCTGATGACTCAAATCAATTGTAAATCCCATATGGAGCTCTTCCAGCCAAAATATTTTGAATGGACACTAAATGAAGTGTTTCATTTTAGTTTCCAGGGTTGCTTTATTTTGTTTCTCGTCAATATACTTTAAAATTTAAATGTAGGCAACTTTTACCCTTCCCTTCCCTTCCCTTCCCTTCCCTTCCCTTCCCTTCCCTTCCCTTCCCTTCCCTTC
>VFFE01007194.1:1347169-1363618 GCA_008921705.1 Burhinus oedicnemus
AATCTGCAGTGAGCTAAATCATTCTGATAGAACCTATTCACATTATGTTCAATAGAAAAACTACCTGTCAAAAAGCTACATTTTTGATTGTCGTTGCAGCACAGACTGTTTTGACGACATGTTTCAGTCATATTCACTATTAACTATCCATACACATTTTCTCCTGCTGCGACTGTGATGAGACTTTCAAGTGGAATGTACTACATACTTGAGGAGTGTACTACATACTTGGAATACTTGTACCAGCTCTATACTTGCAATTCTTCTGCAGGAGAGCTGGAGAAGGACTTAGTTCAAGAGACTTGTGCAATGAATGCTACTTAAGAAACAGTTGTACAGTATGTCTGTTACTATGTATGTCCATTGGATAAGCTGAAGTTCCATATTTAAACATAAGACATTTGGTTTTTTTTCTGACAAAATTATTGCACTGTTGCACTGCTTTTTGGTTTGTTTCTTTCTTTCTTTCTTTCTTTTTTTTTTGTTTTTGGTTTTGGTTTTGGTTTTGGGTTTGGGTTTGGGTTTTTGTTTGGTTTGTTTTGGTTTGGTTTGTTTTTTTTAGAACTTATGCAGTCTTCAGCAGAGGCAGCAAAGAGTTTCCAGGTATTAGCCTGCCAAGGCAAATCATAAATTATGCTTAAGGGAAAACCCATTACTGAGCTTCAATCATTTATTGCATAATTAATGTATACTTCAGGTATAGTGAAACATTCATAAGGTTACTGAAAGTATAGCAATTAATAAAGCTGAGGTGAAGTCAAACAGCAGTGTATTTGGTATTTAAGAGTTCACTGGTGATATATTGTATAGGATGTTAAATACACTTTAAACATACTATCCTTCCCCCCACAAAGCCACAGACTTGTATTACTGTTACTGGAACTAACCAAATGCATTTATTAGAAAATATTCATTAATGTTAGATTAATTATAAAAAAGCTAACTTCTTCTGATTAAGATAATAGCAAAAATTAATCTGGCACATCGTAACAGTCAGATAATGCATCTCAGGTGGTCTTTTTTCATTGCAGTTATGACTGCATCCTTCCTCCAAGCTGTGAAATGTCTAGCCATATTTCATACGCATTCACTGGATGGAAGCAGCCAGCTCTGCTCTGGTATAATTTGCAAGTTCTGAAATTAAGTAAGATTGGAAATGCTCCTATCCTCCTTTTTTTTTTCTTGTTATTCACATGTTCTGGGTTCATGAAGGTAATTTGTGATTCTATATGAAATCATTGATATAAACTATAATCAATTATTGTACTGAGTAAGACTATAACAAATCTGTTCTTGCCTGTACAAACAAAAATATTTATACATGGACCAAATATTTTTATTAAAGGTGATATATGAAACATATTGAATATCCATATATCTACTAAGAGTTTCTGCACTTCTGATTAAGAGACTGCAGTAATAGAAACTGAATGCAAGGGCCCATTTTGTTTAAAATGCACCAATAAAGTTTGATACCCAGTTAAAAAAGCAGAGTGCAATAGTTGACAGTCTAAGCCATCAAGGAAGTCAAGCTCTAAATGTACTTCTACATAAAATAAGAAAACATGGCAGGTGCCAGGGGCAAAACCTACCTGAAGGTTCAGGCAAAGGAGACTTTGACTATATTTTCCATTTCTGACTGACTAGGTTAGCGAAATGTGAGCTGGAAAACAAAGAAGCAATAGACTAACTTTGTCACATAACCACTGCGAGCTTCACAGTTGTGTAACATATCTGGGGCAGGAGACCAGCAGGTGACAGAAACCCTGGTGACAGCTGCTAAAGGGCCTCAGATGCGGAGAGAGTCATAGAGATTGGTCCAGAGCCACGTCATCAGTGCATGCCTACTGCCTAACATATAAAGTAATAGACAGCAAAAACAATAGTTCTTCCGCTGAGGACACACGTCCACAGGTGTCTAACATTGTCTCAAGGCAAAACCTGAGCTACAGCCATGGGGCACCAAGGTGCAGCTGTTGGGCTGAGTGTCCTGGGCCCCCAGTGCCGGGCTGGGCTGGGCTGCAGCTGCTGGTCCATGTGGGTGTGAAGTGTGTAAGTGCATCTTAGAATAGAAATCTTAGAAGAGGACTTGCAATCCACTCACTGTACCCATCATGCTTAGGAAATTCAAGTCTGATCATGTGTCACCAAGCAGTGCTGTTTTGCTCATGCACACACCAGCAATGCAGTCTGTGACAGCAGCAAAGATTTTATAAAAGCATTACATACTTCAGAAGAAACTATGTGATGTTATTTCTCCATGTGGCAGAAGAAGATCTGCCTGTTTTTAAAAAGAAGCAGATTCTTTTTAAAAGAAGCCTTGTTCACAGATTGATTGGAAACAGATTTATTACGATAAATATAAGAAAAATCTGTGAGCACTAGAGACAAAGAGGGGCTTTTCTCCTTTTTGCACAAAAGAAAATAAATATAGTACAATTACTGATGCATATGAAACCACCTGGAAGTAACTCCTAACTATACAAATGTTAAATGTGATGTAAGTAATTCTATTGTGTACAGGGCTCTGGGAGAACGCTTGCAAGACAAGTCATTATGGTCAAACATGCCCTAAGTATCAGCAGAGGACAGTAAACTCTAAGAACTCATTCTTGGTACAAGAAGGAATTGAAAACATATTCTGTACAATACGGGGAAAAACATCACAGTCTCAGTTTTAAACTTACTCAATGAAAAATGAAGAACATTTTCAGGCTTGCTGTACTGGCAGAGTTTTCAGTAGAATGACCTCCAGTCCCCATTTCAGTGCTTTGTCCTAGGGCCCACCAAAAGGTGAGAGGGGGAGAAAGAAGATGAAGTCAGATTACAGCTAAGGACAGGAAGTTATATGTAAAAGTTCACTAGAAATGCACAACTGATACATGAGAAAGAAGAGTATAGCAGATGGTGGACAAAACTCCTCTTCACACAGTGTTTTGTTTTTGAACATAATTGCTGGAAATCTAGCCAGTACAACTGTTTATCAAAAATGTGCAATGACTGTAAGAGAAGACAAATGTGATAATTATGAATGTGCTTGTTTGTGACACTTCAAAGGAGGAGCAGAGCATTGACACTTTGCCAAGAATCATTTCTGCACAACCCTGCTCAGGATCAGGTCTTCTTTCAGATGAAGAAAGGCAAGTATCTGGGAAATCAAACTTGAACTGTACTTTCTATAAGGAGAACAGAAGCAAACACTTATCTCACACTGTGGTGTTTGGCTCATAAGCAATTCTTGGTTTGCCAGTAGTAACAAGCATAAATGTAGAGTCAATATTGTAAAGCAGGAAGAAGTGAATGCTGACATGTTTACAGCATACCAGACTGTATTTGAAGGGCTTGGGTGTGTTCCAGGAAAACAAACCATAAAAATGAACTCAAGTGTTATATTAGTAGGAAAGTACTGGGGAAGGTAATGGTGACAATACAAAGCAAAGTAAAAAGACAACTAGGCTGTGTTGGAAGACAGCAAGTTAGAGAGAAAGAACCAGAACATATAAATTGCAGATACTCAGTGGTGATTGCTGATAGATCTGAAAGGACTGAGACAGGAGCACGTTTGAGTCCTTGAAATCTAACTGTGGCTACAAGGCAAGACAAGTCTTGACTACGTATTACTGGAGAAATAAAAAGCAATGGAGAATGGAAAATTATTTATACATTTATGCAGTAACAGTGATTTCAGTAATTCTACTGGTCAAAAAAGCAAAAGCAGAAAGGAATCTGTAACTGTGGACTTTTGACAAGTTATTTTAGAGAAGTCAAGTTAGCTGGACAGCCGTTTGCTATACAGAGAACAGATATATACCCTAGTGTACAGCAGCAGAACTTTGAAGATTGCATTAATTTGTCTTAGACCAAGAGAGCCAATATAGGAGAATATCTTTCAAAAGATTCAACTTTTTAGTCACATTTTGACATAGCAAAATTCGCAATCAGATATCATGTGTAAAAACATCTCAAAGTCATTTTGGCAACAAGGAATATATTTTTGCAAAGATCTTTTGAAATAGTTAACACTTTGGAGAAATTTTACAATTAAAATGCTGTACTGCAGTCATTAGTGCTATCATTCTAGCCTTCTCTGGAGACAAGAATAATAGTTTATCAAAATGTCAGTGCATGAGAAAGTACAGGAGGTGCTAATACTTCCTTGCTTTTAAATAGTTGAACACAAAGAGGTTTTTGGTTTGTTTCCTCAGATGTCATAGGATCAACATGTTGAGCCAAACTTTCTAATAATGTAAACTGTGCTTTCAGTAGTATTTTACAAATAGGCAGCTTATTTCTCAGTGCTTGTAGTGCATATGCAACACAATCAGCCCAACAACATAATCCTGCAAAAGAAAGGAAAATATCATAGTGTTGTGTTTGCCTCTGGTCAACTTCATCTATATGTCTGTAAGAAAGATATGAATGAAGAAATGAACGGCAAGTAACTTGGGGCCACTTTTAGAAACACTTTGATGAGCAATGCTCTACCAGCAATATAAATAAAGCAAGCTACCACTACAGAAATACCAAATGAAAGCTTAATACAAGCCATGAAAGTGTTCAAAAGTAGCAGATGTCTTTCTCAGTGCATATTTACATTATGGAGAAGACTTGAACATGGAAGTCAAATCATAGAGAAGGCATGTGTGAACAGCTGGGACTCATCGTGGTATACTCCATGTCACCATGACTGATCTGTGATCTTCAGTTCCCCTTGATGTGTACCGCTGTGACAGAGAGCAAACATTGGCCCTGTGACACTGCAGTCACAACAAACACTAAAACATTGCAGAGACTGAGACACACCACATCTTAAAATATTGTCCCTTGTCCCTTGACAATATTTTAAAACAGTTGTTTTAGTAGAGCTTCATAGGAGATAGAAGTAAATAAGCCACCTCAGTGGGTTGATCTTCTAGTTCATTTTCATAAAGACTTTGTCCAGTGAGGACACACCTGTATTTTTCATGTATGGCATCAACACACTTTTGTACCCTGAATGCAAAACATAAAGATATAGCAGGTGTGGCGCTGTTACTTGGTCCAAGGGAGAAGAGAATAAGTAGACGTACCTGATACACTATTCACTGCTGTTCTCTAAAACCTCCTCATGCTTTTTCTCTCCTTAACACTAAGAATGTCCTAGATTTCACTTTGAAGTTCTGTCACCCTACTCGAGTGAAACATCATTTCAGTGCTATCTGCACCATGCTATCAGGAATTAGTAAGATGTGCATTAAACCCCCTTAAAACTATATTCTGTGTTGGCCTGCATCAAAGGCTGTAACATAAATAACCACTCTAGTTGCTTCATTCGATTAATTAATCTGTTACTAGTTTGGGATTTAATATTAAACAAAGTCATCACCAAATTTCTACTCTCCACCGCAGAGGTGACCTCAGATCATGGGTTTGCCCCAGTGTATACAGAATTTTCAATAAACCTTCATTACTTTCCTTTGCTATCAACTTCACTTTACTGTCATGTCATTAAAATGATGCCTGCTTGCCAGGTTCATGATGCCATTTTACAGGACTGTTCAGCTTTATAATACCACCTCACACTGTATCTCGGAGTTTAACCTACCATAAGGCAGCAGTTTGGCAACTGCATTGGCCAAAGTTTCTGGAAGGATACACATAATACTGTGTCTGATACCTGATGTTTCTCCTCTAATTTTCAGCTGATAACTGTTCGTGAAATTGCTGCTTACATTCTCTTTCTCTGGGGAATAAAGTTAGAAAGAACTAAAAGACACTCTAAAAATTTATTCTAAAGTAATGAGTTAAAAATTATCTATTGTCTTTTTAAAAATATTTCTTGGTCTCAGAAGGTTAACAGTGTCATACTGAACTGAGATATAGAGTGTTTATATCAATATTAATAAGCTCAATTGAAGTGCCACTGGCTCTAACATAGTTTTGACACCATGCAACCTGACTAATAAAATAAAAACTAATTTTAAAAATAATTTACCTCCTGGAGACCTTAAAATGGATTGTACTAATGAAAAACTAACATGGATTTTTCCTGATAGGTGAAGCAAATGAGACTGTGGAAGCGTGTATATGCTCACAAGGGCAAAACTAAATATCCAATAAGATGGTATACCCAATTAGAAGTAATTTTGAACATTGTCCATCAGTGTTTATACACAAGGGTTTTCTACTGCAGCCTAAGCAAAACAAAAATTGTTTGTATAGCAAGATGGTCATTAACAATTGTACTCACCAAAACTGTTCTCTAATGACCAGTGATACTGTCTAAATCCATAAAAGAAAACAGCTCTGTATTTTTTCCAGCTAGTGGATAAGTAAAACTAATCATTCAGTGAACTCTGTAGAAGCACCTGGCACAGATCTTCAGCCTGACTTTGCCTGCACAGAGTATTAAGTAAGCCATAGGTGGAAAGATCCACCTGCACAGAGGTCTTTTTAATATTATGGCTTCATTTACTTTGCTCATATTTTAGTCAGCATTTATATTACAAAAGGAATTTCAGGGAACTGAACCAGACAATCTGTCAGAAATCCTTTAAAGGACAAAAGGACAAAGTCTACCGACTTCTAAGTATTAGCGGGTTATAGAGGTGGCTTCTCCATAAGAAGAAAACAAAACTGACACAGGTAACATAAAATGCACACTATACACTGTATATGACATATGCCCACAAATGTATTTTGTTTTAAATCCACAAAATCATAGTAAGTGGGATAAAATCCGAAATAGGAACAAAAGTTTCAGGGTTTGGTTTTTAAATTGTTTGCATATCTAAAGTTAAATATTTAAATCCCCATTAAAAAATTAGAGTCAAAATGGCTTCAACTGCAGAAAGGCAAAGCTGCTTTTTAAGACAGTATTCACACTTAAGAACAAAGTAAAAGGAATCTTACAGAGACTAAATGTCCAACTTAGTACGATACAGATTGGATGGGTGGTCTGCGAGATGGGTAGGAAATGGGCTAACAGGTTGCACTTAGCAGGTGGTGATCAATAGTTTTTACTCAGGTTGACAGGCTGTTACAACTGGGGTCCCCCAGGGATTCATACTGGGCCCCACACTACTCAGCTTCTTCTCTGGATGATGAGATTGAAAACACCCTTACCAAGCTTGCTATGACAACAAACTGGGTGGTGAGGTGAACACATCAGAAGGGAGAACCATCTTGCAAACAGACCTGGACAGGCTTGAAGAATGAGCTAGCAAGAGCTGTATGAAGTTTAACAAAGACAAGTGCAAAGTCCTGTACCTAGCATGACATAACCAAAGACCCCAGTACAGGCTAGGACTGTGAGGCTAGGGAGCAGCCTTGCTGGAAGGGACCTGTGGGTCCTGGTGGACAACAAACTGAACATGTACCAGCAGTGTGCCACTGCAGCAACAAAGACAAATCAGATCCTGGTCTGCATCCCCAGGGACATTAATAGCACAGACAGAGACACGATCATCCCACTCTTCTCGGCACTTGTCAGGCCACATCTGGAGTACTGTGTCCAGTTCTGGTCCCCACAATTCAAGAAAGTCGTGGACAGACTGGAAAGGGTCCAAAGGAGGGCCACAAATGTGATCAAAGGGTTGGAGAACCTGCCCTTTGAGGAAAGACTGAAGGAGTTAAGTTTTTTCTCCCTGGAAAAGAGAAGGCTTATGGGGGACCTCATTACAGTATTCCAGTACTTAAAGGGCAGCTATAAAAGGGACAGAGGTTCTCCTTTCACAAGGATACACATGGAGAAGACAAGGGGCAATGGATACAAGGTACACTGGCAAAGGTTGCATCCCAATATAAGAAAGTAATTTTTTACAGTGACAACAATCATTCACAAGAACAACCTCTCCAGGGATGTGGCAGAGTCCCTGTCACTTGAGGTTTTCCAGATGTAATTGGACAGGGTGCTGGGTCGTCTAATATGTGCTCCCTTTCCTATGACAGGTTGGATCAGATGATCTTTTCAGGTCCCTTCCAACCTGGGTGATTCTATGTCTGTGCTTTTGTGAAACTTTCATGACCAGACATGAAAATTTTTGTCCAAATGACTTCCTGTCAGGTAGTCATTAAGTAAAATATGCAAATTCAAAGCATATGAAAAAAGAAGCAATGGTCCTATCTTTTGCTGCAACAAATGGCTAAAAAGTTGTGGCTGCCAAAGTCTGTCAAGGATTTCTTCTCCACGCAGTTTTACAGCTCACTTGCACTAGGATAAAGTGGAAGAGAAACTTTCGTATCATGAGATGCCTGTCTCAGTTGGGAAGCCATAACTGATGGCCCAGAGGTGACAAAGAAGAGCTTTCTGAACAATCTCTCAGCTTTAACTGAGTACATGGCAACTTCTCAGCAGCTTCAAAACAAACTTGAACAGGCTGTTCTAAAGAGGGGGGTTGTACTGAAGCAGGCTGGTCACACCTTTACATGGCAAAGTGCAATTTTTTTCATAGAACAGAATCATAGGATGGTTTAGGTTGGAAGGGACCTTCAAGATCATCTCGTTCCAACCCCCCTGCCATGGGCAGCGACACCTCCCACTAGACTAGGTTGCTCAAAGCCCCATCCAACCTGGCCTTGAACACTTCCAGGGATGGGGCATCCACAACTTCCATGGACAACCTGTTCCAGTGCCTCACCACCCTCAGAATGAAGAATTTCTTCCTGAGTTCTTTTCTAAATCTATGCTCTTTCAGCTTGAAACCATTACCCCTCATCCCATCAATACATAACCTTGTAAAAAGTCCCTCTCCAGCTTTCTTGTAGGCTTCCTTTAGGTACTGGAAGGCTGCTATAAGGTCTCCCTGGAGCCTTCTCTTCTCCAGGCTGAACAATCCCAACTATCTCAGTCTGTCCTCATAGCAGAGGTACTCTAATCCTCTGATCATCTTCGTGGCCCTCCTCTGGACCCGCTCCATCAGGTCCATGTCTTTCCTGTGCTGAGGACACAGTATTCCAGGTGGGGTCTCACGAGAGCTGAGTAGAAGGCTAGAATCACCTCGCTTGACCTGCTGTCCACGCTTCTTCTGATGCAGCCCAGGATGTGGTTGGCCTTCTGGGCTGCAAGTGCACATTGCTGGCTCATGTTGGGCTTCTCATCCACCAACACTCCCAAGTCCCTCTCCTCAGAGCTGCTCTCCATCCATTCTGCACCCAGCCTGTATTTGTGCTTGGGGTTGCCCCGACCCATGTGCAGGACCTTGCACTTGGCCTTATTGAACTTCATGAGGTTGGCACGGGCCCACCTCTCAATCCTGTTCAGGTCCCTCTGGATGGCATCCCTTCTCTCCAGCGTGTCAACCATTCCACGCAGCTTGGTGCTGTCGGCAAACTTGCTGAGGGTGTACTCAGTTCCAACATCCATGTCACCAGCAAAGATGTTAAATAGTGTCAGTCCCAGTACTGACCCCTGTGGAACACCACTCCTCAGTGGTCTCCACTTGGACATCAAGCCATGGACCGCAACTCCTTGAGTGCAACCATCCAGCCAGTTCCTTATCCACTGAGTGGTCCATCCATCAAATCCACGTCTCTCCAATTTAGAGACCAGAATATCATGCAGGACAGTGTTAAATGCCTCGCACAAGTCCAGGTAGATGACACCTCGTCGTAGAAGGCCACCAAATTCATCAGGCACAATTTGCCCTTAGTGAAGTCATGTCAGCTTCCACCAATCACCTCCTTATTTTCCATGTGCCTTAGCAGAGTTTCCAGGAGGATCTACTCCATGATCTTGCCAGGCACAGAGGTGAGACTGACCAGCCTGTAGTTCCCCAGGTCTTCTTTTTTACCCTTTTTGAAAATGGGGGTTATGTTCCCCCTTTTCCAGTCACCAGGAACTTCACCAGACTGCCATGACTTCTCAAATATAATGGAAAGTGGCTTGGCAACTACATCTGCCAGTTCTCTCAGGGTCCGTGGATGAATCTCATAAGGTCCCATGGACTTGTGCACCTTCAGGTTCTTCAGCTGGTCTTGGACCTGGCCTTCTCCTACAGTGGGCGGTACCTCATTCTCCCAGTCCCTGCCTCTACTTTCTGCAATTAAGTGGTGTGGTTAGAGCCTTTACCAGTGAAGACTGAGGCAAAAAAGTTGTTGAGTACCTCTGCAGTCTCCATGTCCTGCATGACTAGGTCTCCTGTTTCCTTCCTGAGGGGGCTACATTTGTCCTAGCCTTCCTTTTGTCCCCAATATACCTTAGAAGGCTTTCTTGTTGCCCCTGACACCCCTGGCCAGATTTAACTCTATCTGGGCTTTAGCTTTCCTAACCTGATCCCTGGCTGTCCAGACAATTTCTCTGTATTCCTCCCAGGCTACTTGTCCTTGCTTCCACCCTCTGTAGGCTTCCTTTTTCTGTTTGAGATCATCTAGAACCTCCTTGTTCATCTGTGCAGGCCTCCTGGCATTTTTGCCTGGTTTCCTCTTTGTTGGGATGCATTGCTCCTGAGCTTGGCAGAGGTAGTCCTCATATATTAACTAGCTTTCTTGGGCCCCTCCTCCTTCCAGGCCTTTATCCCATTGTACTCCATCAAGTAGATCCCTGAAGAGGCCAAAGTCTGCTCTCCTGAAGTCCAGGGTAGCAACTTACTGTGCACCCTCCTCACCGCCCTAAGGATCTCAAATTCCACCATCTCATGATCACTGCAGCCAAGGCTCTTCTTGAACATGGCATTCCCCACCAGCTCCTCCTTGTTGGTCAGAACAGGGTCCAGCATTTCATTTGCTCCCATCCCATTACCTGACCATACAATGGTTCCTTTCCGTCACATCTCCAGATTAGATGTCTGGTTTCTCTGTACTTTATCCACCTGTCATGGTTTGGCCTCAGCCAGCAACAAAAAACCACGCGGCCACTTGGTCAACCCCCCACAGCAGTGGGAGAAAATCAGAAGAAAAAGGCAAAACTCGTGGGCTGAGATAAAGCAATTTAACACAACAGCAAAGGAAAGAGGAGAACAACACCACTAACACTGCTGGAGGAATGTACACACACACGGTTACTGCACCAGTGCTCACCCACCAGACCTGGGCAGCCCCAGCCCGCTCCCCAGCAGCAACTTCCTCCCCCTCTCCCGGCCAGCTCCCGGCTATGGACCGGCCATAGCCTCACATGGTATAGAATACCTGTGTCCCGTGCCAGAAAATTAACACTATCCCCACCAGAACCAGGACACCACCTCACAGAATTCAAGTGGTTAGCTCTGCTGCTGAAATCCTATTCCAGTCCTTTTCTGTTAAAATGTCTAATTTTTGGTGTTTTCAAGCCTAAGTTAAACTCTTCTGACTCTGCCACTGCAGGTTTAGACAAACAAAGGATGCTTGACACCACTGAGTACCAGCTGAAAGATTGTGATTGGTTCCTAAAGGGCTGAGTCTGCTGCCTATCAGGGTATCTGCTTGTCTTTCAGCTCCTGAGGATCAGAATTGCTGGATATAAATCACTGGCTAATTTAGATCGTATGGGAAAAAAAAAGAAGTTGATAAGGCTAATCACCAGATGAGGATTTGAGAGAACTGTAATTATATGAGATACATAAAAGACTGATCCCATTGCTAACATCAACTTTGTCTGCACTCAAAGGTTTTACCTCTGTGACTATTCTTTCATGTTAAATTGGAAAGCTTTGCTGGTATTAAAATTTTGTTTATTTTACTCCAGATTAGGTAAATAGCTTGTAGCTGTATTTTGCTGTTTGCCATGAGAAATGTGACCTTCAGAATTCTTGGCTTCTCTGCCAGAAACAAAAAAAGAGCTTTGAATGATTTCCAGAGAGATTTAGAAGGGGTGAATCCAAACCTGAATTATGATCTTTGTAAAACAGCGTACATGGTAAGTACACTGCACATCCATAGATCTTTCAGTCCTCTGGAATGGTGTTGAAACCAAGAATTTTAGACATTCGATCTCCTGAGAGATCTCTCAGTTCAGTCTACCCTCTTAAAGTCCTAAAGGTGTGTCAAATACACATTCTATAAAACCGAGGGGCTTTCAATTTGCATTCTTTCTCTTCCCACCTGCTCCTCTTAATAAAAATGCTTAAAAAATGTTTTGGTGATTTTAAAAACACCTTTTCTTTCTTTCTTTCTCTCTTTCTTTCTCTTTCTTTCTTTCTTTCTTGGTCTCTCTCTTTCTCTCTCTCTCTTTCTTTCTCTTTTTCATTCATTCTTTCTCTTTTTCTCTCTCTTTCTCTTTCATTCTTTCTTTCTCTTTCTTTCTTTCTTTCTTTCTTTCTTTCTTTCTTTCTTTCTTTCTTTCTCTCTCTCTTTCTTTCTCTCTTTCTTTCTCTCTTTCTTTCTCTCTTTCTCTCTTTCTCTCTTTCTCTCTCTCTTTCTCTCTCTCTTTCTTTCTCTCTTCCTGATCCTGAAAAAGCAGAGCTCCTGCCAGCTGCTTATCTGAGAAAGAGGTAGGTATTTCTGAATATCCATATCAGCTTGTTCCCACCACCACTACCTCCTCCTCCACTGATGAACTATTAAAGACAAGGAATGCTAAGGCATACTTATTCCTCTCCCCTCAGACACACAGGATCTCTCATAATGCTGCAACTGCTCATGGCTGCTGTACTGAATTTACGCCTCAGTGTTTAATCCTGGTTTTGGTTATCTGATGCCTAACATTCTGTCCCCACCTCTCTTTCAGTTTAGGAGTTCATAAATGGCAGGATCATCAACTGCATAGCTTTCCTCTTTTTAGAAAAGAAGACATAAGGAGAGAGAGAAGGGAAAATAGAAAAGAAAGGGTAGCTCTGCAATATGTGCATTTAAATACTTGATTAATTCTCTTCTAGGAATAAACTTGGTTCAGTGAGCTCTGCTGCTAGTAAATTACCTTCTGATCTATTTGTAATACTTGCTAGAAAATATTTTCTTCTTCTGTAAACGTCAAGTCTGAATCCCTGGGTTTTGTTGACCATTCTGGTGCACACTTAGAAATGCTACAAACTCAAACAACATCCCTCACCTCCATGACTCATTATTGAACTCTACGTTTGGATTTACAGAGATCTACATACAATACTACAGAACTTGTCTATTAAGTGGCCTCTCCTCACCTGTCTCTAATATGATGTGCTATCTCTTCCTGTAAGTCCTTAATTAACAGATACTCATTTTTCCTCAAATTTTAACACACTTTTTAACTCAGAACCCCCAAAAATTCTCTAATAAAGACATTCTTTATATTTTTGCCTTTTTTATACTTTGCTATTGTTTTCAGTGCAACAAGGAAAAGACTAAGCTCATTCCCAAAATGAGATTAATAATACTGCAAAACTTCTCAACAGGCATTCTTTTCTTATCAGTGACTTCACAGTTGACACGTGTGTGTCCTGATGATATTAATCTGTTCTGGCTCTTCATCACAAGCGCTATTGAGAGAGCAGGAGCTGTTCACTTTTAACATCAGTTTCTATGATCTGAATAACTTTCACTGGTTATAAGTCTCTGCCCATAGTACATCAGCTCTAAATGAGCAAGAGAGGAGGCTGGATATCACCTGAGCATTTTCACATTATCCTGAGGAACTATAAATTAAATGAAGGGACTGTCCATATTAAACCATACTCAGTATCGGAACTATCCAATTGAATGAAGCATTGTAAGAATACTTTTATGCCTTTCAGAGGTAGTCTTGTGCACTAGTTGAGCTGGGAAATGACCCTATATCAAACAGTATCACAAAAAAGCAAGGTTAGCTCACATTGTACTCCAGTGGAGACAGCTGTACAAGTCTGAAGTCTGTTCATGAAAATAGTCCAGACTTTGTGCACTTCAGGCCAATGGTCTGAATCTGGGTTACCAGATTCCAGGTGAGTATCAGACAAGAAAGCTATTGATTATTGAAGGGTCAGATGTTCCTTTTTTTCTTTTCTTTTGTTCTTTTTTTCTTTCCTTTTTGCTTACCTGTTTTTTTTTCTCAGTCTCTTTTTCTTACTTTTTCTTTTTCTCTCTTTCCTTCTTCCTTCCTTCCTTTCATTTAATCTACCTTTTTATTTTTCTCTTTTTTTGTCTTTTCGTGTCTTTTACTTTCTCACTCTCTTTTTCTCTCTTTTCATCTGTTATGTAATAAATTCCACATATATAGTAATTAAGGCCCTAAGGACCCTTCACAATGAAAGCTTCAGTGAAACAGTCAGCTTTAAGTGAAAAGGGATTTCATCAATAACTTGCTTTGATTTGTAAGTGTATAATCTGTACAACTTATTATAAATAAAACTAGACACACCCACTGACCTATAAATACTTTCCATTTGTCTGTCCAGTGCTTTAGCTCTGGCAGTCATAGTCGATATCTTAGGCATCTCTTAGATATCTCTACCTCAAATTATGGTATATCTTTCTTACCAGAAAACATGTACCATTTTCAGCAATGATGGCTGAGCATTCTAAGAGTTTTTGTCAGAATAACACTTGTGAAAACAAAAAGAAAACAATTTAATAGTTTAAATGAATTACTCATGACTGGACATATTCCAAGCCATTTCCCATGTTGGTCAATAGATAATGCTTCCATTGTTTTTCACAAAACAAACCAAAAATGTTCACTGCAGTGGAAAAAAACGCTCAACACCCAATCCACCTGTAAGCTATTAGAAAGGTGAGCTAAATCTCACTCAGAGGCCAAATCAGTGAACATTTAATGAAAGACCTCCAAGTGTTCCAAACACATGACACACTTAAAGAGTACAGCAAAGCAATCATTGAGGAACAACCACCCAAGCTGAAGGACACCTGCAGACAAATGCAGTCTGAAGGCATCATACATATCCGGTGTATCAACCAGCATTCAGTCTAATGTGATACAGCCACAGGAGAAAATATTGCTAATGTATGTTACCATCAATCAACATAGCTCACACTTTGGTGAAAGTCAGTGCATAAAAGATATGTCTACCTTTAGAGAATATACAGGATGTGCTTGGATAAACATAGTTTCCTTATTTCATGACTGTGTCCATGAAACTATCTCTTCATTGGGATGAGTATTCATGGGGTGACCTTATTCTTTAAAAATATGAGCCCCTTTCACAGTGTATTCTGTAGCAGTAACACTTATATGTCTATAGAAAGTAATTTGAACTAGCAGAAAGGCTTTTGTTACTAATTTTTTAAGCAGCTTTAATATTTTTTCACTGTTGCTAGAGCTACTGATAATACATACCTATCTAGACAAAACATTTGTGTGAGATATCATATTTGTCCTGGATAACGGCGATGTGAAAAGGGACGAACACTTGTCAACATCATTCCATTTCCATTATGATCTGTTTGTTTCATACCATTTTACAATGTTTTTAACTTAAGCCACCCCCAAAAAAAGTTATTTTTGTGCAATGGACAAATTTGGCACTGCACCCTCCCCTTTCCAAAAAGATCTGATCTGGGAAGTCAGACCAAGCAGTCGTTATGCATACATGGAATTTAATTTTTGTTTGTTATACAAACAAAAACAAAATTTAGTTTTCTGCTTTTTGTTTGCAGTGTGGCTATGGAAAGATTAGAATATTCAAAATGAGACTAATCTTTTTCTATTTAGTGCTGTGTTAATGGTTGTTCATGATCATTTTGGGAGAGCTCTGTAGTGCTACTTTCCTAGCTTTACAGATTAAACACTGAATCTGACAAAGTGCTCACTGACCACTCCATTTAACTTTAATTGTCTTATTCACAGTGTGATACTGACATCAACTTGATTGGCTTAAGTAACCTTCAACACCTTCAGGAAAACAACATCCATCCCCCTCCATGCCCTCCTCACCCATACTTTTTCTAGAAGCAAAGCTGGTTCCAGACTAGAAAGAGCTAACTGCTTCTTCATTGCAGGTTTCACCCACATGCGCTGAGCATGTTTCTGTCTCATCCCATGGCTTTCAGGTGAGAGGGGGAGGAAGTACACACTCTCCAGTACCATCAAAATCTAACTCCTCCTGAAATAAAGATCTTCCAAATAAGAGGTCAGAATATTTGGAGATAAAAGCACCTATCATATTATCCTAAAATTTCCCTTCAACGTTGAAAGTTGACTATGATCTGTGGGCTGAGTGTTCTATTTGTCGGCAAATGTTAAAATACTTTCAATTTGTCTATCCAGTGCTTTAGCTCTGGCAGTCATAGTGGATATCTTAGACAGCTGCTTGTAAACTGAAGGCTAAGGATGACAAAGAAGATTTAAAATAAAACATAAATTTTCTTTAGACCTATGGGCACTTTGCTTCTGTTCACCAGCTGTTCAGGAAGTACAGGAAAACCAGGCATGGTAGTGGATTTAGAATATTTTGTTACAGTCTGCTTGACACGTTCATAGGAAAAAAAGGTGTTTTTTTAATAAACTGTCCTAAACACCCATACAATAAAACCCTGTCTTTGACTTGTTTAACTCTTGTATACTATTGCTGACCTCTTACGATCACATTTTAAAGAAAGGGATGGAAAGGAAAGGAAAAGGAAAAGGAAAGGAAAGGAAAAGGAAAG
>VFFE01007194.1:1363638-1408455 GCA_008921705.1 Burhinus oedicnemus
AAAGGAAAGGAAAGGAAAGGAAAGGAAAGGAAAGGAAAGGAAAGGAAAGGAAAGGAAAGGAAAGGAAAGGAAAGGAAAGGAAAGGAAAGGAAAGGAAAGGAAAGGAAAGGACAAAGACTACATTTATGAGTGCTATAGACTTACATTGTACATATCCATATAACAGTAGCTCACATTGTCTCATTACTAAAGTCAGTTGAAAGCCCACTCCTCAGTGGCTGAATTGTCATTCTCCTATAATTTTGAATTTGAGGATGTCAAGGAATATTTTGAAGCAGCATAACCACTGTCAGAGGCTGACAAATTATCATGCAGGCCACAATTCTGCTTAGCAAAGCGCTCAGCTTCTCCCTCATTAACATTCAGATAAGGAAACACCTTTGCTTCTGATTTGCTTAAACCAGACCAGCAGGCAGTGCACTAAACTCTTCAAAGGCAGCTGCCCTTAACCTTTTACGTTTCAGCGCTTTGCTTTTATCATTCTTTTCAACTAAACTTAAAAGTTCCTGCTTACTCCTATGCCAGTCCCAGAGCGTTTGCTGACCAGTCCCAGGGAAATTTTGATACACAGGACTTCAGCGAGAATCTGTTTTGCCCTTCATGACTATCAACTTTTCCAATAAGGCTGCAATTCTTTTGAGAATATGTGTACACATAGAAACACACATGCACATGCATCCACACACATATGCATCACAGATTTACAGCACTGTGTCTCACCTCAGGAGATAGCCTAGTCCCATTTCTACTTAGAACAGGGTCAGCTACAGGAGGTTGCTCAGGGAGGGGCATGTACAGGCAAGTTTGAATATGTCCAAGAATGGAGGTTTCACAGCTTCTCTGGGAGACCTGTGCCAGAGTTTGTCTCTACCATCACCGTAAAGAAGTTTTCTTATGTTTAATTGGAAATGCCTTTTTTTCAGTTTATGCGTGTTACTTCTTGTCATGTCACTAGACCACACTGAGAAGAGTGTGGTTCTCCCAATCCCGTATTTATACATGTGGATAAGGTTCGCCTGAGCCTATTCTTCTCCAGACTAACACTCCCAGTGCTCTCAGCCTCTTCTCGCATGACAGATGTTCCAGTCCCTTCATCATCTTTGTAATCCTCTGCTGGAGCCACTCCAGTATGTCCATGCCTCTCTAGTAGTGGGGAGGCCAGATTTGAACACAGGACCTGGATGTGTCTTACCAGGCAGAGTAGAGAACAGGAATCAAGTCCATTGATCTGCAGGCAATGGTCTTCCTAACACAACCTATGAGGCTGTTGGTCTTCTTTGCTGCAAGGGCACAGTGCTTGCTCCTGATCAACTTGGTGTCCATCAGGATTATTTGCTACATCACGTTCCTAGGACTGAGGTGAGGTAAGCTGCCCTGTAGTTCTCTGGATCCTCCTTCTTGCCTTTTGTGAAGACGGAAATGACATTTGCACTCTTCAAGTCCTCAGGAACATGATGTATACACTGAGGAATTTAGATAAAATTCTGAGATATGGGAAGTCTGTGATGGTACAAGTAAGCAATAGCAGTGTTATGTGGACATAGTTCAGGCTGTCAAGGATGTTCTGGATGGCAAGGAAGTGGATCATAAAGCAGTTCTTTTCATTCCTCTCTCCAGAAAATTCAAGATGGCAGTTGTTAAGAATTACTCACCCTTCCTAAAGGCATATGTGGACTTGACAGAGACATCTCTTCTCACTTCTTTATGATATTAAATACACTTGTAAACGTACATATAATATAGCATTGATTATTATGGTTATTGCATTTCCCAGCCAAAAAAATATCACTTTCAAACTGTAATTGACATTTCAATTTTTCACAGTTGACTACAAATTTTTCAGTTCCAACATATCACTGTCAGCACAAGGGCAATATTTTCCTCTCTCTCTTTTCATGAAAGCTAAGTCCTACTGCTTTGTTATGTCTACCATGCCTGTAGAACTAAGGGTGGCGGATCTGGGTTCTTTTTGATCACAAGTATGACCTAAGGGAGCTACTACACTGCAAGGAACAGAGAAGGGGTTTTTGGTTTTGACGTTTTTTTGAAGTCACAATATTTGTAGAGGTAACAATTGGAATTGAGTTTGAAAGGGCTCAGATTTTATATTAGGGAAACTAATAGTTCTATATAAGGAGGAATTAATGAAACTTCACTTCCTAGATTGTGGACAGAGTCTCTGACGTTTAATAGTATGTCATAGCTGATTGATTTTTTTCTTTCAGTTAAATTATTAATAACTCCTCTGCCTTACGTGGTTATTCTGTTTCTTAATAAGGTTTAACTGCATGTTACTGCCTTAATCAAGGGAATATTTCTAATTCACATGTTTTCAGTAACTGTACTCTCTTTGAATTTTCGAATCCTTTGGTGAGTTTCAATGACATTTGACAAAGGATTCAAAAAAGGGAAGAAAAAAAGGGGACTACACACATAATATGAAGAAAAAATCAGCTGTGAAGTTGAACCACAGATTTTACCTAAGGAAACTGAGGTGAGAAATGTCATATCTTTGTTCAGTGTCCTAGCCTCAATTCAGGGGTAAAGACCAGTACACAATGTAATGCTATACACAAAGGTATAGCATTTTTGGAGTGAGAAGGAGCAGAGTGGATCATAAAGCAGTTCTTTTCATTCCTCTCTCCAGAAAATTTAAGATGGCAGTTGTTAAGAACTACTCACCCTTCCTAAAGGCAATCACATATGCGGACTTGACAGAGACATCTCTTCTCACTTCTTTATGATATTCAGTACACTTTTAAACGTACATATAATATAGCATTGATTATTGATATGAGTTCTCTTTTTTATATTCGTACTTTGGTACTTGTGTCAGCTTCTGCAGGAAGGAAGGAAGAACATAGCAGGCTCCGGCCTTACTGCTAAGTTGCTGCAAAGGGTTTTCTGTGCTTCTGGAATTCAAAGAGACAATGCACAGGCTCAGCTCATCCATCTTTTTTCATACATACAAAACCAGAGGGTATTAGAAGTGGGAAGCTGCTGCTGCAGGTCTGATTTTTAGGTGTGCATGAAAAGGGAATGTGAACTTGACTTTTGTGGTGTTTGATTGTATTCATTATACGATTATCCTCAGAGAAACATTTGCTGAGCTAACAATAAATACTTGCACCCAGTGCCTTTGGAATTCCAACATAGCTTCTCTGCTACTTCTGGTGCTAGAATTCCTATTTAAATAATAAGAATATCTATTTTCAAATTTATATCAAGCTCTGGTTGCTTCAGTATCCTATATTGCTGACACTACAACTTCAAGACACTCCAGAGACACAAATAAGCTCTTCTGTTATGAAGAACAAGAAAAAAAACCCTCAAAACTACTCACAGAAGAGATAACAGACATTTCTAGCTGCTATCTAGTGGAAATTTAAATAGATGTGGTCAAAAGCTCCCAGACAAGAAATGACAATCCAAAGCCAGAATTACTTGCTTTCTGACATATATTACTAATAAAAATTTTAAAGGTATTCTAGGTTTATACTGGACTCCTTGTGACCATGCCTCCTAACCTGCAAGACATGCCTTAAACCTGCAAGACACATGAATCTTTCAAGTATTAAAACAGGAAGATATATTTAAAGGTTGCTTTAATGTCCAAGGCATCACAGTAGGTCCTTGTGTTTTTGTTCATATGACCAAAAATAAATTCAGTATCAGATCAGGTCCACTGAATATTTTAGATATAGCTCTTCAGAAGGCCATTCACGAGGTCAAGGAAACATACAGATTTTTCTTAGTTACACAATGCCCACTGATCTGAATCTGACGTATATGATGAAAAAAAATCTAAGGAAAGGTGTCCCTGGTATCTTCTATAACCCTTTTTCTGTTTATGATATTGTTCATAACCATCACTGCATGAACTCCAGGATGAGACCTGTCTCACTTTTTACATTAAGGGATAAAGCTTCAATTATAATGTTGAATTGAAGAGAGAGTTAGATTTACCAATGTTAAAGTTGCTGTAACTGTGTGACCTAGAAATAACCACGATTACGAAAAATATAGTTCTCTGAAAACTTAAGGATAAATTAAAGCAATGTTTGATTATCAAAGCGTGCTTTAAAAGACTTTGAACTAAACCCCACACCATACTGGAAAATGCGAATTTGAATGATCAATGGAAGCAGGTGAGTTGTGGCTGTGCAGTGGGCTGAACTAATGCCAGTTGAATCAATAAAAAGATTTCCATTCACATCAAAAGAATTACTATCAACCTTAAAACATGAATTTCCATGCCATAGCATTATTAATAACTGGAAAGCTTTATTTCCCTATTAATACTTGGAAAACTGCAATTTTCCCTACCAGGAAATGTAGGCCTTCATTGCAAAGAAGACCTTTCTGAAGACAAGATCAAGTTGAGGATGGGGAGGTTTCTACAGAGAGGTGTTAACTGCAGAGCTGTCAAACAGTTTGTAGAAGGATGTGTGTCTCTGGCACCTGAAAGAGAAGGATGTTCATAAGCACAGGGAAATATTATGTATTTAACTAACTTAAATTAAAAAAAAAATGCACAAAAAAGATTTCAGCAGACCAAGGAATCTTCCAGAGGTTTATCCAAGCAAAATGACTGGCAAGTATATCAAAAAAGTTGCATGCACAGGCTCATAATTAAAAGTTTTGCTAGACCAGAAGGGGAAAACAGGCATCTAGACCTGAAATGGTAGAGCAAATTGAACTACTGTGTAGCAACTCAGTAACTGCCAGATTTAAACTACTGACCTGTATCCTCCTTCTTGCCCTTCGCAAAGATAAGAGTGACATGTGATTTCTTCCATTTCTCAGAAACCTTCCCCAGTCTCCACAGTCTTTCAAAGATGATTGAGGATTCTCACAATGACATGGTCCAGCTTTCTCAGTGATTGTCAGTGCATCCCACGAGGACACATAGACTTGTGTGCAATCAGTTTGTTTAAGCTTTCGCTACTCTGATCCTTCTCCAGTTGAGGAAGTTTCTGGTGTGCCAAACTTCCCCAGTGGTCTCAGGGGCCTGGGGATTGTTGGAGGCTGGTCTTACCGGTAAAGACTGAGGTGAAGAAGGCACCGAGTACCTTGGCTTTTTATTTATCTTTTATGCCCAGGTCTCCTGCCCCATTCAGCCATGGCCCACATATTCACTTGGAAGACCATGTGCTGCTGATGTACCTGTAGAAATCTTCCTTGTACTCCTTTATGTCCCTCATGAGATTTTACTCCAGGTGGGCTTTGTCTTTTCTAACTCCACACCTGCACACTCAGATAGTAGCACTGTATTCCAGTTAGGTCACCTGCCTTCTTTTGTATGTTTTCTTGGGAACTCCTTGTCCATCCATGTATCCTTCTGTCACCTTTTCTTGATTTCCTACATATGACAGTGAGCGATTCCTGAGCCTGGAGTAGGTGATCCTTGAAAAATCTGTGAGCTCTCCTGGATGTCATCCACCTGGACTTGTGCAAAGCATTAGACACAGTCCCACAGGATATCCCTGTCTCTAAATTGGAAAGACATGGATTTGATGGATGGACCTCTCAGTGGATAAGGAATTGGCTGGATAGTTACACTCAAAGAGTTGAGGTCAACAGCTTGATGTCCAACTGGAGACCACTGAGGAGTGGCATTCTTCAGGGGTCAGTATTGGGACCGGTGCTGTTTAACACCTTTGTTGGTGACATGGACAGTGGGATTGAGTGCACCTTCAGCAAGTTTGCCAAAGACACAAAGCTGTGGCACGGTCAACATGCTGGAGGGAAGGGATGCCATCTGGAGGCACCTTGACAGGTTTGAGAGGTAGGCCTGTGCCAGTCTCATAAAGTTCAATAAGGCCAAGTGCAAGGTCCTGCACGTAGGTCGGAGCAATCCCAAGCCCAAATACAGGCTGGGCAGAGAACAAATTGAAAGCAGCCCTGAGGAGAAGGACTTGGTGGTGTTGGTTGATGAGAAGCTTGACATGACTCAGTGTGGTGGGTTGACCTTGGCTGGATGCCAAGTGCCCACCAAGCTGGTCTATCACTCCCTTCCTCGGCAGGACAGAGGGGGGAGAAAATAACATGGAAAAAACCTCATGGGTCACGATAAAGTCAGTTTAATAAAGCAAAAACCAAGGCCACATGCAGAAACAAAGGAAAACAAAAAAATTTGTTCTCTAGTTCCCATCAGCAGGCTATGTCTAGCCACTTCCCAGGAAGCAGGGCTTCAGTACACATAGTGATTGCTCTAGAAAACAAACGTCGTAAATAACAAATGCCCCCCCTTTCTCCTTTCTCTTAGCTTTTATTGCTAAGCAGACATCATATGGTATGGAATATTCCTTTGGTCAGCTTGGGTCAGCTGTCCTGGCTATGTCACCTCACAAGACCTAGCCCACCTCCAGCCTACTGGTGAGAGGGAGAATGTTGGAGAGACAGCCTTGATGGTGTACGAGCAATAGCCAAAACACTGGTGTGTTATCAAGAACTTTTTAGATACCAATACAAAGCACAGCACTATGAGGGCTGCTGTGGGGAAAATTAACTCCGCCTCAGACAGACCCTATATGTGCAGTGAGCGCTTGCAGCACAGAAAGCCAACTGTATCCTAGGCTGCATCAAAAAAACCCGTGACCAGCAGATCTAGGAAGGTGATTCTCTCCCTCTGCTCTGCTCTTATGAGACCCTACCTGGAGTGCTGCATCCAGCTCTGAGGATCCCAACATGAGAAGGACATGGACTTGTTGGAGCAGGTCCAGAGGAGGGCCACGAAGATGATCAGAGGATTAGAGCACCTCTGCTATGAGGACAGACTGAGATAGTTGGGATTGTTCAGCCTGGAGAAGAGAAGGCTCCGGGGAGACCTTATAGCAGCCTTCCAGTACCTAAAGGAAGCTTACAAGAAAGCTGGAGAGGGACTTTTTACAAGGTCGTGTATTGATGGGATGAGGGGTAATGGCTTCAAGCTGAAAGAGCATAGATTTAGAAAAGAACTCAGGAAGAAATTCTTCATTCTGAGGGTGGTGAGGCACTGGAACAGGTTGTCCATGGAAGTTGTGGATGCCCCATCCCTGGAAGTGTTCAAGGCCAGGTTGGATGGGGCTTTGAGCAATCTGGTTTAGTGGAAGGTGTTTCTGCCTGTGGAAGGGGGGTTGGAAATAGGTGGTCTTTAAGGTCTCTTCCAACCCAAACCATTCTATGATCTTATGTTTCTATGATTCCATGACTCTACGATTCCATTTCCCATTGGGTTCTTCCAAGCAGGTCCTTGAAGAGGCCAAAGACTGCTTTCCTGAAGTTCAGGGCTGCAGTCTTTCTTTTTGCCTTGCTTCCTCCTCTCAGGATCCTGAATTCCACCATCTCGCAGTTACTGCAGTCAAGGCTGCCTTTGAACCTTCATAACCCTGGTGACTCATTCCTCATTTGTGAGTACGAGGTCCAGCAGAGCACCTCTTCTCATTAGCTCCTCTATCTTTTGGGCCAGGAATCTGTCATTGATGCTCTCCAGGAACCTCCTGGAATGCTTATTTCCTGCTGTGCTGTTTCTCCAGCTGATACCAGGGTAGTTGAAGTCATTAATGAGAAATATGGCTTGGGAATCTAAATCACTTCTAGCCTTATTTACTTGGCAGCAGCAGCTGTCCTGAAGTTCCTCAAAGGATTCCCAGGAGTACCCCAACAGTCTCCAGTGACTTTCCCAGTTGATTAGGAAGATCTTGAAACAGGATCGATAAAATGTTGCACAAACTGCTGTGTCTATTGGCTGCCTCTGTTAGGAATTTGGGGAAGGAAGAAGCAAAATGAAAACACCCTCTGATTAAAAGCCTTTTGACACTTCTATCTGACATCCCCTGTACCTTACTCTGACTTTTCCATGCCTTTCCCCCTCACCTCAAAGCACCCTTCTGCTCATTTACCCCAGAGCTGAGTGAGTACCCAAATTATGCTCCTCACCTCCTCTTCATGGGTTCCCTACCTCCACAACCATGCCACTCACTCTTCTGCCCTTGCAGGTCAATGGGAAAAACTGTCATAAAATCTAACTACAATACTTGTGTAAGCTAGAAACTCCTACTCACTACTAGCTTGAAAGAGAGCCCTTTCTACACAGAAGGTTATCATTACAGTTTTAATTTTAGTACGTGTGTTTCTGCGTGTCATAAACTCCCTCAGGATTTCAGATGATCAAGAACATCTTTTCTACTTTCCTATATATCAGAGGGCTTTCCTGGGTCTCACTGCTAACAACCTCTCTCTCACTTCTGACTGATTACACCAACTCCTAAATTAGCCCTTGGTGTGGATTGAGGTAAAGTGCATCCATGACAGAGAGCACATTCATGGGAATTTAAAGAAAAAAAAAAAAGTGAAAAATGAAAGAGAAAACAGGTATGCATTTGTTAGACTTTCACCACCACAAGATGTGCATAATCTTTGCCACGGACACTTTCATCGATCCTGAAAAACTTGGTTCTCAGGCTGCATTTTCCCAGGAGAGCCCATCCTGCTGATCCATGTGTGCTCTCTCTGTTTTGAGACCACGCAGAAATTACAGTTATTTTCTCTTCCCCTCTTTGCTCCCCACTACAAGCCTATTTACCTCTAACTAATTCAGGAAGTCAGTTTGTAAGACTTCCAAAATGGAGGACTAGTTAATCTGTTTGGTGAGGCAAATGTTGCTGTGGTAAAACAGATGGTATTGCCATGTTTACCCGGCTTGCTAACAACTCTGATTCAGTCAGGAATGAAACAACTATCCTACCTTCCACAAACACCCACCAAAAAACTTAGTGACAGTAAGTCTACTTATTGACTTGTATCCTGTTTACTGAGTCATAAAGGCTTATATCAACCTGTATCTTAATAAAGGCATACTGAAGTTTTCCAGTTGGAAGAGATGCATTATTTATATGCTGTCTCTGATTTGGGTGAGATACTTTGAGATAATGATGGCCAACGAGTATCAAACCCCTTACAGCCAAATTCTCACTTGTCTTCCCTCCCAAGTCTATCTTCTAAGGACACTGTAACAGTTCCTGGGTCAAGGTTTTTCATAAATGTTAGCTTCCTTCATTATACTGGAAAACTGCTCTTATGGTAGTTGTTCATATTATTCCCCCATATTCCATCAATTTAATTATATTAGCCAGCATCCTCTTTACTCTGAATGAGATTCAACCTGTTGATGCCATTGGCTTATTTTGTACTACATGCTGCTGCACGTTTGCTATAACATCATCTTTTGTAATCAGGTCAAGTAACTGTAGAAAATTTCCTTTATTGACTGATTCTATGGACTCATCATGGCCTCTCAGTGCTAATTCTTTCTCTCCTGGCACAAAAGATAATTACTTCTATTACTGTCCTAAAATAACATATTTAATTGACAGTCATTTTCTGAAGATGCCCATTAGTTCAATGACACCTCAGTTTCCGTGTGACAGGAATTGAGTGTATAATTTATTTATCCTTGAAACCCCAGTCCAGTACTAAAATCTGATGAATAGTAAAGCACAATTTTCTACTCTGTTTTTCAGTGTGCTTTAAGAGACAATAAAGAATGCTAAATAATTTTGCCACAGTAACGGAGCTTGGAGGACAGAGGTATTCACACTGATAGTTGTGAATACCGTACGAGATATTGATGGATTTGTCAGTGGTTTCATGACGACAGGGAAATTTGAAATTCTGCATAGCATAATATGTGAAAAGCAAGGGGAGATAAGCTTCCCCACAGATGCCCCAATTTATGCACAAATAGTGCCTCTCTCACACAAGTTCACAGTTCTTGCAATTTAGTAATTACTCTAAGGTAACTATTTAGATTCAGTTGAAGCTTTTACATTGTGTTGCCTTGGAGATTCTGTATGCAAGGAGAAAAAAAAAACAAACCAAAAAACAAACACCCCACTGTAAAAGTTATAGACTGTGTACACCTTCATTCATTCTTCCAGAGACCTTCTGTATGATTTTATACAAATCTTTTTCTTTTTTTCCAACCCAGTCCTTAGTTTGGAAGGGCACCCGGCTTGCTCTGGTTTTGTTTTTAAATGAAGACTTTGCTTTTTATGTTGTTTGGTTGGTTGGTTTTTAATGAAGCCGAATTCTCCCTGTTTTCTATGATAAATTCAGTGTACTTAAAAATTCAATTTATCTTTAAAATTGAAATAAAAATTATTTTGACTAGTTTTGACCACCCCTTAGGAAAGCTTACTTTCTTACTGCCTAAAGATTCTTTCCAAGTCACACCTCCTCTGGTGACACACACAATAACATAAAAGTCATTAGATAAATCCACAATCTAGTATGTGGAAACTTTTTTTGTCCTTACAGAGGTATGCTGGTTATTTTTAAGTGTAAGTCAGGCAACCAGTATAAACTGCAATTTCACATTTACCTGTTTCCTCTCTTCATTGAGTCCCTGTGATATGGGAAAATAATATATATTCAGTTTCAGTATGCATTACAAAAATTAAAATGGAACCACTAATGAGTGGGTATATGTTTGTGGACAGGATGTTCTGTCATTTTAGGTAGGACCCAATTATCCAGTACATCGTCTTATTCAGGAATTTTGTAGTAAAACAACAATAAACAACAAAAGTATAGAAACATGATGCCAAAATTTTCATCATAAAAGTTGTATCTTGAAATTTTGCTTTCATTTCTGGATTTATAAAGTAAAATATTTATTTGTGATAAGCAATAATAATTCTTCCTAAGTTTTATGATTTTTTATCTCATTTCTCTTCTACATCCATTATTTCTGTGGACACTTAGAATAAATTGGACAGCATTGCTTCTACATTCCTTCCAGAAGTCCAAAATCTAGAGAAAATATTCAAGATAATACTTCTACTGCACACCTGCAGAAACATAAAATGTTTTACAGGTGTTTGACCTGGAAAAAAAGACTGCAGAACAAGAGGTCAGGAGTGCTTTACCCCTAAATCCTGACAGTCTTTCACATGACACCTGGCCTTGGTCATCCACTTTGAAAAGATAAGTTGTTGTAAGCATCTAAAAGTACTGGATATCAGCAATCTGTTTTTAAAACAGCTACCATTAAAGACTGCTCTGACAAAAGAAACCCCAACAGTTTGAAAATGATGCAAAACTGTGTACTTCATAGAGAAAAGCTGCTACTAGCGAATGTATTTTCTTCTTATGAATGAATTATTTCCTAATGGAATAAATCTTTCTGTATTCTCCTTCCTTCAGTTTATGACAAAGCACTGGACCAGATACAGTAGTTGCATAGTGGGTATTCCAAGACTGATGTAGTACAGACAAAGCCATAAGTAACAAGTTACGGGATAAGTTGGTATGACAGACAACACTTCCCCTGATACAACTGTGTTTTGATGGACTTGATGTAGAAAAACAAGTCTCCCAAAAAAAAAAATTTAGTTGGTGTGATCTAATTTTTTCTTAACCTGCTTTTGGGAGGTATAATTAATCAGAATTTATTCTAGACCCTGAAACTGGAAAGCACTTCATACTGGCAAATTACCTTAAAAAATAGTGCTTCAGTCTGGGAATAGTAATGCTGAACATCTTTTTTCTTACTTACAACTGGAACTGCAGGGAATGTTGATATCGGCAGGCTAACAACAACATGTGAAGTTTGGCTGTCTCTTCAAGTTTCAACCAGTGACCCAGAGGTCATAGAAAAGCTGTAAGCAGTATTCCTAACTTTGTAAGACCTCTGACTTTCTTGTTAGGTGAAAGCCCATGAGGAATGCACAGAAGCTCATATTGTAAGGAATTGCTAGTACAGCTTTGCAGGGTCAGCTGAAAACAAATTTCTAACAGTCTGTGGAAGGCTTATTAACAAGACCTGTTCTGGACAAAAAAAATTTACCAAATTAATGCTTCTTAATAAAATAGTGTCAGGCCAGCCCTCTTATTTGTCATCCTTTGTGTCCTTGGATGACAGAAATACTGCCTGTACAGCAGCTGGTAATCCTCCAGCAGTAATAACAAATAGCACTGGACAAAAAATGTTCTTCGTGCCTGTATAGCATTGATACTTTCTATCACAACTGTATGACATGACTGAGGTGAATAGAATAACTAGTAATGAAAAGTAACTCTCTTCTGAACCGTTTCAGAAGACATTGCTGGACAACTCATCCTTTTCTACAGTCATTCAAAGAGGAGGTGTTTCAGAAGATTCAAGCTTGTTATTTAATTTGATATTTTTTTGAAAGGAGAAATCATACAACACAAGACGGAATGCCATCATACTCCAACGATACCCATTTGTAAGTGATACCTTCTCTGACTACAGGCATAGGGCTGTATCCTCGATTGCCACAACTGATATGTGGCTGGGAGACAACAGGCTGTGCTCCAGTGGGTCAAGAAAGAGGGGGATATTAAAAAAGGGGAGTGTTTCAGAAAATCTTGGACAACAGCAAACTGGGCCCTCAGTTGAAGGGGCTTCACAAGTACTCCCAGTTTGATTTCTAACCTCTGTCATTCTTAAGGGCTCCTGGAACACAGTGTCGCCTCAGATGTTTTTTCACTATTTTACCTTCTTTGTGCAAAGAGATTGTGATCATTTTGTTCTGACATGGATGTTGTCTTGAACATGTGTGTCACTGTGATGCGTGTCAGTCTTGCCTTCCCTGCCTGAAACCTAGAGCTGGTGAAAATGTTACTGTTCATCTCACAAAAAGAATAAAGCTATAGACTGCCATTACAAGAGCTGTTGTGATCTCGCCTAGTTTTCCATCAATTACAAAACTTGCATTTAGGATGCTCTAATTTGCATACATACAAATCAGGATTCTGGAATTTCTAAGACAAGCTGGAGAGAATCAGTTAATTTGCAGCCCAAGCAATGCTGTACAGCTGACCCGCTCAAGTGTTCAGGGAGCATACGCGTATAAGGAAATAAATAGAGCAACTGAAGTCTGTCCTGGAAGTCTGCTTAATTCTTGAGCGTATATTCATGTTCATCCAACACAAGCTAGTCTTGACTTGTGTCAAGAGAGCACAGCAGGTTAAAGACATGCGCTTCTCCCTGTTGTTGAAGCAGTAACAGGTTAGGACACCACTGACAGCACAAAAAGTGGAAGCAAGGCACTCTTGATGGCTGTTGATAGTTGAACTGCCAGTGTGTAGAACCTGTGGGAATTTACATGACTTCTAATGACACTGATTAGAGTCGATTTCGTAAAGAAAAGCTATTTCACATCAATAGCACAATAATGAGTCATGTGTAATGTTGATCTCTCTCTGGCGGTTTAAGTACACAACTTTGAAATACTCCTTCTGTGGTAACACTTCATATATTACAGAAAATATTGCTCAAATTTTCCAATTAAAGTAAAAGAGTAAACATATGAAAAACTGTATGGAGCTAACTTTTGTAGAGGATAGAGGTTCCTGGAGCACCCTGATAAATGTTTCTTTGCAGTATCAAATGCATACAGTGAAAGATGGATGACATAATTATCAACATGATGGCAACTTTGGAAGAAACGTGCAACATTACGGAGGATTAAAAAAATGTGAGTAGTATTTGTCATGTCACTGAGCTCTTAACCTACTGGGGAGGTGATCTCTGGCAATCTACAGCATTAACAAAGGTTAAGAATATCTGGGTAACTAACAAGATTAAAAAGACTATCTAGGTAACATTCTACTTATATTTAACAATCTGAAAGCAGCTTTTTTCAGAAGAAAGCTGTTTAAAAGACATTCTATAAATTAACATTTATTAAAAGTAATATTTTATCTCAAAACCTGTAGCTGTTCTGACAAGCTGTTGCAAAGACAAGACTTTTAGCCCTCCTAGAAGCAGGGTAGTTTCCATCTTTCACTACTCTTGGGTATTTGGTTAGTGAATGAAACTTTTTGTTATTTCTGAAGTATATTGGGACATGTTAGTTCAAAAAGTGCTCACTGTTCAGCCAGCACTGTCCATTCCTGTATACCAACAGCTAATGACAGGCCATCAGGAGGATTAAGGCTTAGAATACTTTTCACCACCTTGCTTTTGGTTGTTTTGTCCATTAACTCAAGTGTTTATCAAATTAAGTACTATATGTTTGAAAAGTTTTGCTTATTGTTTCTAGTGATTCCTTTAGAATCACAGAATCATAGAACAATGAAAAGTAGGGGAGATCTCTAGCCTGACTGGAAATTAGTCATTATTACATTAATAAACATTAATAAAACATGCATCTATAATTTTGATTTTAACCACGCTTATTTTGAATGATAATCCAAAATGGTGACTGGGATACAGAGATGGCCCTTTACTCCCAACCTGTTCAGTAAAAAATCCAAACATGTAATTACATTTAATATGTGTATCGAATATTCTGAGAGAAAGAGGAATGCATGTTGCACAATCTACTTTTTCTTCCTCAGTGATACCTGAAATAAGATTCATGGGCACCTATTTTTCCCTGCGTCTGGAAACAAATGAAGCATGAAACCTCCCCAGACCCAAATTAAAAAGTTAAAATGTACTGAGTTATATCCAAGGAGCAAGACTTACAGAAAAGAAATTAGTATTCTTCTATGTATACTCATGATAAACAGGTCTTTCACAATACACAGGGTTAATTTTGGAAACAGAAGTCAGAGTTCGTCCTCAGGTAACTGATGTTTAGGTAAATATCTGATCAGCAAACACCGCAAAGAGTGACCCTTCAGATTACTTGGTAGAAAAAATTGTACCAATAGCATATACCCTCACTGTGGACATCAGTTTATTTACCCTATTAAAGAATAACTTCAGGTAGGATGTTTTCAGGTTAATTATTAGCTGGGGTATGAATACTTACACTAATGCAAACACAGTGGTTCTGACTAAAGAAGTAGACTTGCAGTGCAGGTAAATAGTAAACTTAATCCTTAAATTGTAACATTACTATATTTGATCCTGCAGTAGCTGACAGACAGTTTTCCTGACAGACAGTCTTCCTTTTTGAAATAAATTCTCAGTATAGATACTACATTAAAATTAAGGAAAACAGAGTTATTATTATTATTAATCATTCATATTGTATAGCTTCACTTATGTAAACCTGCATTCTAGTGTTAAGTCTGTTGTGATGTGAGATGGGACCCTGCCAGAGTCATTATTCCTATTTATTGAGTAGCAGACTAGTTATAAGAACAAAAAATCAATATTAATGGCTGGAACACAAGTACAGCCTGACCCTGAACAGGTCTTATTAAAGCAATAGCATTTTTCCTTTTTTTCTTTTTCTATTTTTTTTTAAGCAAGACAAATTTCTTTCTGCAGCAACACTTTCCTGCTTAATAACATTCACATAACATATACCTGTCTTAGAAAAAGTGTATGTGGGCCTTTAATTCAGCCAATTCAAATGAAAAGTACTAACCCCTGGGTGTCTGCATGGCCCTGATGATTTCATTTAGACATCACATACTTAATTTTCATCTACCATAGACATTGTGCCAATTAGGACCATACATGTAATTGATTTTGAGTTTTGTCTGCCAAACTGAGAAGGAAAATCAAATTAAAATCCACTGACTTTTCCTTGTTTGCCACACCAAAAGTGAAGAAAAATTCTCAGAATTCACTGGTGATAGAAAAGAAAAGCATTCACAATCTGCTAATACATTCTGCTGAAAGCTTAGCCATTCTTTTACAGACAAAAAGAATCCTTGAGAAAGTAAAGAATTTTAAATGGACATATATGAAATAATTTGCATCCGAATAAAAATATCTTTCTAAAGAAAAAAATGTGAGCCAGAGACGTAGCTTTCTGCCTGATTTTTTGTTCTAGGCAAAGAGAAAGAAATTTTAGCAGAACATATCAGTAATCTTATTGTAGCATGTTTTTACTGACACACAACATTACATTTAGAAGTGGTTTCTTTTTTTTTTAATGGAAAAATTTATAAAAGGAATCACAGCTACTCATCCTGTTCTTTACACGCATTGGTTGTTGGTTGGGTTTTTTTGGGGGGGTATCCCTTTTCAAATTAACAAACAATTTAGAACAATAACATATGACATATGAGAATATTATTGATGTTTACAAAAATGATTGAAAAATAATAGCTCCAGAGTAAAGCTGGAAGATGTATTTTGACTGGTAATTGTCTGTCACTCCTAATGGCCTCTTTTGGAAGAGTTTCTTGCTCTAATTCAACAGAGAAATTTGCTATGCAGCTAGATTTGTTTATTCATATTTTGCTCATCTCTGTATGGTGTTCTTTCTATTAATCCTCCAAGAGTCAAAGTACTTTATGCTGTTTGACCCATCAGATTCCAGCTCATGAAGCAGCTTAATTTTCACTGAATTAAGACACATCCTCTTGAGAAATACCAGAAGATCGGTTATCAAATTTCATAAACTAAAGTCTAGCCATAGTTAAAGTTAATCTTTTAATAGTAAGGAGGAAAAAATTCTCAGCTCATAACAGAAAATGTTAGATTTCTTGCTTATGAGCTGACTTTTGAGAACAGAATGGATGTTCACAGTATTTACGTAAATTAGACAAATCAGAAAGCCTGCAATTCCAAGCAATGGTTCCCAACTGAAATAAATGCATAGAAACACAAGCTGTCACTGCAATGTATCTGCATTGCAGATTAGCAAGCAGATCTGTATACCCTCCTTCCAATAGCCAAGTACTGACAACTTAAGACATCAATACATTGTGAGGGGAGCTTTAACATTTAAAGTTTAACAATCGGTGTTTAAAGTTGAATCACGCTTTCTTGATTTATGATGTTGATCAAGATTTGTAAGTACACAGGCAGAACTGCAAATAACTTTGATTTTAATTACCTCATTCAAAATTAATAAATAACCACCTTAGTCTTGAAGGTAACACTGCTTTCATTTTGCACTGGATACTCAGTAGCTCTTGCTGATGGAATTTCTGGCCAGGGAAGAAGGTTGAAAGGCTGGAACCATTAGTCCATAACACAATTTACATCTTTCTAAATCCTGCAGAGAAACATCAGCCTACTGAGACTGGCATTAATGCAGTACTTTTCCTGATCAATTTGGCAAGCACAAAAAGATATCCACTGAGGTCACCCCATAGAAGAAGATGAGTCGCAGTCTTAAGACCCATTATATATCTCTTTAAAAAAGGCTGAAAATGGAGGCATGAGGAAGACAACTATCTGTGTATGGGACCAACACATTTCTAAGTTACGTGACTATTTCTTTCCAATAAAGTCTTTCTCACACACACACTCCTCCTTCCCTACAGATTTACTGAAAGAGGTGCTTAAGAAGTTCAATGGACTAAAGTACATAACCCATTATGAAACTAAACACACATGGAAATAAGTTCTGAGATCCCATGGCTCAATCATTTGTAGAAAATAGAGACTGAGGGCTTCTCAGGGGACATCCTAATGCTACTTCAAATGTAAAATAAGACAAGACTTTTCAAGTAAGTCTGCCTAGTTGACCTGAGACTTCTGACATTGACATTTACCTCTTCAATTTCATGTGGAAATTTCATATGTAACTAGAAGCATCTTATGAATCACAATACAAAGCCATGAAGGTTACTAAGCAAAAACTGCTAAAGCAAGTCCCTTGACTTGCTCTTTACCAGCCTTTCTTTACCTATAAAATCAAATAAGACCAACTAACTTAGGAGGTTTTATGTGTTTGATACGATACACTACATTTTTCTGAAAGTTTTTTCACAGATGTGAAAGAATTGATTCAGTTTCAGAACTTAGCTTGCAAACTACTAAAGAAAACATTTTGAAAAAAAATTTGATTTCTATAAGTGTGAATTATTAAGACTAATTTTTTTGAGGATGGATTTGAACTTTTTAGGAGCAAATAAAAACATTAAGGAAACTAAAGCCTTTTTAAATGAGAATTCTCTGTCCCCTCATGTCTGAGTATAAGACATTTCACAAGCCAGGTATTCATGTATATTTGATTTCTTTTGATTTCCTATTGAACTTTAAACAATTTTTAACAGTAAGAAGTCATTCAATAGTTTCTCCAAATAAACCCTAACTTGTTTAAAAGGTATTTGGAGTAGCACTATCTCACTGAAACAGAGCAGGTTTCAACGCATTGGTATCCAAAACATCAGCCCTAGACCAGAAACATATATCTACAAAAGAAAGGTGACAATCTATAAAAAACTCAGTTCCTTTCTTCTCTCAGTGTCTGCTTCCATGTTGGAGAGGGACATTATCAGGTATGCTATGACAGCACAAATTCAAAACTGA
Organism: Burhinus oedicnemus; assembly: GCA_008921705.1. NCBI lineage: Eukaryota > Metazoa > Chordata > Aves > Charadriiformes > Burhinidae > Burhinus > Burhinus oedicnemus. The sequence goes on from VFFE01007194.1 coordinate 1,381,820, forward strand.
TTCAAACACCTTTGTAGCTTGAAGATCAGAATAAGTCTTTATCAGTCTAGGTTAACATGTACACTTGTACTACCCAATTAAAAAAATCTTCTAGCTAAATAGAAGGTCACCATGGCTAGCTTTATCTACTGAGGCTTTTTCCTTCTACCCTGTTCTCTTCTCATGTTTAATAATCTGGAGAGACAACTTCTCTCTTAGGCTTAATTGTTCCATGTTGAGAAAACAGAACATGTACCACCTTATATGCTACCTGGTCCCTTGATTCAGAATTTCAGATGAAAACCAGTGGATTCCAGTTGAATTTGTACTTGTGAGGGCTGTGAAAGTCCAAGTTTTCACTTTTCTACAGATGACATAGTCTGTACTCAGGAGAAGGTGGACATATTTCCAGAAGAAGCTAAACCAAAATGTTGCCCCAAGATTCAGCTGCATCAAACAAGACTGACAAATAAACTTCACATAGGTTTGCTCAGTGGTGTGCATTTGCTGGTTTATATTTCAGCTAATTGTTACCGTTCTGGTAAGTGCATACAAAATTAGAGTTTCCTCAGGTGGAAGTTATGCTTTGATGAAACGCTTAATCCTGCCCTGGGACAAATAGTTTTTATTATATGGAGTTTGCTTTTTATAATACAATAGCTTTCATCTGTTTGGGAGGCAACTGCAGTGGGAAGATGAAGAAGGGAGAAACTGAGCCCATCTTTCTGAAGGACTTGTCTTTGGGCAGGCTACTATTGCTCAAGCTGTGTCTTTCCTGCAACAGCACACTTCATGCATTTGTCTCTCATTCCATTGATCTAAGCATATGGGAGGTCACATCATGCCTGAGGACTGAATAAGCTTATCTGAGTAATAATTTTGAATGACTTAAGAATTTCTGACTTTGAGTTGTGTGACACAATTTCTGGCATTTTTATCTTATAAAAGGCATAGCTTTCTCAGTCTTTTAAATAATAAGACATTCATGTCATGTTCTTACAGTTTATTTCACTCTATGGTATGTGACAATAACAGGAATAGGAAAATGTCACACCTATCATCTGAGTTGATTCCTCTATTTTTATTGACACCAATAATTATATTCTCTCTTAAGTTTCTTATTGCTAACCTAACCTAGAATAATCCCTTAGTATCACAAATAAAAAAGTATTTTCTCTAATCCTCAGCTGGTCCTTCTCTGAACCTGTTATAGTTTGAATTTATGAAATGTCTTATGTGTATCTTTACTTTGGTACTAGTCCTTCTCCTTCTCTGGGATTCTCTGATGTAAATATGCACCCAGTATACATTTTTCATTCTTGTGTCATCTTGTAGGCTTACAGTTACTCCATTTTCATATAATATAAAGGTTTCTTCTGCTCTTCTGCAACTACCAGCCAGTGATCCTGAACTTAGATGAATATTACAAATCCCTAAATTTGTGAGCTTGTGTTTTATAACAGGAAAATTTCTCCCTTTTTTTTTTCCCTCATATTCTTTGGATCATTTGATTCTTTGTATATATTATCTAATTGCTTTCCAGAGTTTTAAGGCCTAAAACTTCTTGTTATCAGAAATTTCCATTAACATTTGCTTAATTTTCTTACAAATGCATTCAAATACTGATTAAATTTAGTTTATCAATCTCTGAAGAATTTCGCTGGTAACCGTCTATACAGTTGATATTTCCCCTAGCAACACAACATGCAGCTGTCTAGTATTTATCAAATTCTTAATCCACTACTATTTTTTTGTACTAACACTGATTTTTTTATCAAGTGGCACTGCAGAGAGTGTTTCATTCAGCCAAAATTTGTCAAATCTATAGTACATTTACAGCGTTTATTTAGTCTGTAATTGGTAATCTTAATAGAGGATCGTATTAGGTTACTTTAGCATTCTTTTTTGCTCAGTAAACCTATATTGCACCTTACTCAGTTATCTATTTCCCATCATATTTTAGTGATTGTTTCTTTCAACAAGAACTTCAAAGGTTTTTAAAAACAGATTTAAAACAAATGTATATAATCAAGCAATGTTCTTACATAAACATGAAGGATGTTGGAAATAAAGCATCACATGTAGCCTTAGATTTAGTAGTTCTTGACTTTTGAATGTCTGACCATGAAAAATTAACTTAGTTAATCATAGTTTTTTCCAAAACCTATGAAGAACAAAGACTTATTAAGCTAATAATTTGGCTTGTACTTCAATTCAGGTATAATTAATAAGAATGTCAAAGTATAGGTTTCAGGAAGATGAAGAATAATTTGAGGTATATGAATTTAGTGTATATAGGTGATATGCTTAGTTCACAATACCTGTTCTATTTCATGCTGTTCATAAGACTTCTGATATACCTTAGTATACTGGATACTTTCATGAGTGGATAGGACATATTTTTGCCTTTGTCCACACTTACTATAATCAGCACACTGTCCTGAATTAATTTGCACTTATAATGATCATTATGGAAAATAATTTGTAAGTGTTGTTCTGTTTTCTGATTAGCAGAAGGGTATTTATGATAATACTGTTATAATTATTGCTTTCTATAGAAGCCTTGAATATGATTATACAAAAACATTTTTTCACCTGGGCTTTTACTACTATCAGAAATTTAGGATTACATCTTTGGGCGAATATGAGTATTGAAAAATTGACTGCCTGTCAGTCAATTTACATTTTATTAGTTTGTATTTCTAAGGCTTTAATCATACAAAATTTATTTGGTACAGACAATGCACCACAATGAAAATATTTATTTTCTGTTCACTTGTTCCTGTAATATTTTTGAGCCAATATATCAGTAATAAACCATTCTGATACTCTATCAAATAGATAGATTTTAGTTATATTATAGTTTGCTAAGCCATTAAATCTAAAACTGAGATCCTGTGAAGACCTCAACTGTAAAGAATATTACAGAGAAAGACTCATATGATTTGATTTCGTAGTTTAAGCTTGCAGTAGATGAGATCATTAAATCATAACTTCTACCACTATGTAATGGCAAAAGTCAGGGCTGGCCGCTGGGTTAAAGAAAAAGTAAATGACATTGAATGTCAATATTTCTCTTTTCCAGCTAATGTTACAGAATTATATTTATATTCTTAAATATGCCCCAATGTGTCAGAACAATATAAAAGAGGAATCCCTCCTGAGGAAGTCTCCATTAAAAATAAATAAATAATTATTCCAAGAACGAAGAAAAGGAGACTATGCACCAGTGTGAGCCCGCAGCATCAAATTTATTTGGCAATGGAACCCAACAGTAAAGATTGCTTTGCACAGAAGCAAAATCATGCAAGCCTAAAATATCTCACTGTCTCACAGAACCTCTCACCAGTGAAGCATTCTGTCTAGTACAACTTCATCATTAGCCCATTGCCAAGATGCTAGCTACTTTCTTAAAACAAATCTGATAGATAGTGAGTAAAGGAGTACAGATTAGGTGATTCAGGGCCCAGTTCAGCAAAATGCCTTAGCACATCCTAAGTGTGAAGTTAGTAATAATATGCACATTTATCAGCAACATTTTAAAACATGTGTCTGGATGTAAGTTAGAGTACCTACTTGAAAATATGCCTCAATATGAGGCAATACTGATGCATACCAGCTGATTATATATCCATGTTTTTCTTACAAAAACCTTATTTATCAAGTAGACGTTAATGCATTTTTTCTAAACAGCAAACCAATATACCAAAACAACAGTTGACTGACCAGATGGATTGAGATAGGAGGTTATCTGAGGGTTATACACAGATAGTCCTTCCTTCCTTCCTTCCTTCCTTCCTTCCTTCCTTCCTTCCTTCCTTCCTTCCTTCCATCCTCTGTCCTTCTGTCATTCCTCATTAGTTGTCAGTTTTCAGGTTTTCAGTCATCTGTTCTCTTATCAACGCCAACAATAACTGATTATTATTATTATTATTGTTGTTGTTGTTGTTGTTGTTGTTATTGTTATTATTGTTATTATTATCACAAAGTACGTCTTTAAAAAACAAATCTTATTCTGTTTCTGACACAAAGAACTGCAACCTACTCTACTCTACTGGCAGTATCCCTAAGTGGTACTTAGTACCTGCAAGAGCTTTCCAGAGACATCAGCTGCAGAATAACACCCTCAATATTTTGTCTACTCTCAACTCGTTGAATACACCTGAGCACTACACTGTACTGCCTACAGCTTTCAGCCTCAGGGATAAAGTAATTACTGCAGATAGTCAGAAAAAGTGTCTCAAAACACAGCAATTCAATTTAATTAGTTGGTCTATCAGTTGTGATGGGTAGAAATGAAGGTCATGGAGGCAGACCATCACTGAGGTCCTGAAGACTTCCCAGTCTCCGAGGAAGAATGGACAGCACAGAGGGAGGCATTAGCACCAACAAGGTTAAGAATGAGGGAGCAAAACAAGCCCAGGCCTTCATGGTATCACCTTTCCTTGCCTCATTTATTTATAATCTGCAAACCTTCATCTATTCAAAATGTACTCTAATAGCCTGACCTTCAGCTCCTCAGATGCTTTTGTACCATCGTAAGATGCTATATCTTTAAGCAAAGAAACATGAATTAAAAATTCATAGCTTAAATGCAAACTGTATTGATAAGAAATTGTACTAGCTACAGTTAGAAGGGGACATATCAATGTCTTCTTTTGAGTCTCTTGCTTAGACTGAAGTCCTCCTGCTGCATCCAATAGAGACATTATAAACCTCAGTTTAAGCATGGAAACTGATACTCTCCAATTGCCTCTCTGTACATTCCCAGGGGCTGCATATGAAGTATTCAGTGATTTCACCAAAAGTATTTCTATATTCCCTTATTGCAAACCTGGCTGAAAAGCACCAAAAGTACTCTATCTTTAACAAAATAGCAATATATGTGATATTCACTGCTAAAGCAATTCCAGGAGAGTTTTCAGAGATACAGCTTCAGGTGATGAAGCAAACTTTACCATTCAAGAAAAGGGTGAAGTCTTGGAGCTCAAGTTCACACAAAAATAAAACCTATTTTAAGAGGAACCTCCTGAGTTGCTCTCATGAGCTCGCATTTAAACACAGGTATTGCAAATTCCTCATAAAAAACAGTTCTGAAGAACCAGCCAACCATTTCCAGTCTCCAAACACTACACCAAATACCTCTCCATTGACAGGATCGGTAGATGAATTTACCACCACAGATTAGGTAGCCATATGAGCTACCTTGCTATATATTTCTTTGAAATTTGGAGACATAAAATTACAGGCAATTCTAACACCTAGAGATAAGGTAAAAGTGGAAAAGTACAAAAATAAACAATAAATCCTAAAAAAGTCCTTGAAATAGCAACAGTGAGGCAACAATAAACTCACAAGACTTTTTTTGTACTCAGGGATATTGCCATGTCCCTGAGATGTCCTGACCCAAATGAGTATTGGTGTAACTCCTGTGCTTGCTAACTCTGTATATATTCTGTGCCCTCCTTGATGATGATATCACAGAGTGGTTGAGGTTGCAAGAGGCCTCTGGAGGTCACCTGGTCCAACCCCACTGCTCATGCAGAGTCACCAAGAACAGGTTACTCAGGACTGTATCCAGATAGCTTTTGAATATCTCCAAGCATGACGACTCCACCACCTGTCTGGGCAACCTGTGCCAGGGCTCAGTCACCCTCACAGTGAAAAGCGTTCCCTGATGTTCAGAGGAAACCTCCTATGTTTCAGTTAGAGCCCATTGCCTCTGGTCCTGTCACTGGGCACCACTGAAAAGAGCCTGGCTCTGTTCTCTTTGCAACCCTCCCTTCAGGTATGTATATACAGTAGTAAGATCCCCCTGAGCTTTCCTTTCTCTAGGCTGAACAGTCCCAGCTCTCTTGGCCTTTCCTCACAGCAGAGATGCTCCAGTCTTCCATCATCTTAGTGGCCCCTTGTTGGACTCTCTCCAGCATGTCCCTATCTCTCTTGCACTGAGGAGCCCAGAACTGGACAGAGTCCTCCAGGTGTGGCCTCACCAGTGCTGAGGAGAGGGCAAGGATCACCTCCCTCGACCAGCTGGCAATACTTTGTCTAATGCAGCCCAGGGTACTGTTAGCCTTCCCTGTGGCAAGCGCACATTGTTGACTCACGTTCAACTTGTCCACCAGGACCCCGAGGGCCTTCTCTGCAAAGCTGCTTTCCAGCCTGCCAGCCTCCAGCACATATCCCATATGACTGGGGCTTTTCTTCCTCAGATGCAGGACTTTGTATTTCTTGTTGAACTTGATGCGGATATGGGACGTATCTCTTCATTACCTGATCATATTAGAGATACGTATGATGCTGTTACTTTTAAGCACAAAACCAGCCAAGGACAAGAGAGACACTGTAGAAGCAGCACATACATTTAAGACGCTCTGTCTGAAAAACCCATTTGTAACAGATGCTAAGACCTTCTGGATGTACAGTAAAAGATAAGGCTACACCTATGTGGCTACAGTGGTGTCATGATTTAACCCCAGCCAGCAACTAGGATCAGGCAGCCACTCACTCACTCACTCACTCACTCCTCCCAGTTTGGATGGGGGAGAGAATTTGAAGAGTAAAAGTGAGAAAAAACTCGTGGGTTGAGATAAAGACAATATAATAGGTAGAGCAAAAGCCGTGCACACAAGCAAAACGAAACAAGAAATTCATTCGTTGCTTCCCATCGTCAGGCAGGTGTTTGGCCATCTCCAACAAAGCAGGGCTCCACCACATGTAATGGTTACTTGGGAAGACAAACACCATAACTCAGAACATCCGCCCTCTTCCTTCTTTGTCTTCCCCCAGCTTTATCTATTGAGCATGACATCATATGGTATGCAATATTCCTTTGGTCAGTTGGCATCAGCTGTCCCAGCTGTATCTCCTCTCAGCTTTTCGTGTACTCCCGGCCTACTTGCTAGCAGGGCAGTATGAGGAATAGAAAAGGCTTTGAGTGCTTAGCAACAACCAACAACATTAGTGTACTACCAACACTATTCTCATTCCAAATCCAAAACATAGCACTATATCAGCTGCTAGAAAGAAAGTCAACCCATCCCAGCCAAAACCATGACAAGTAGTGAGCTGAATTTGCAATTAAGTCCATAATTGGTACTGATATCCCTAACTGTCCATTTTCCTGATCAAGCAACAAACATCTGACTTGGCACAACCTCTAACCACACCAGGTGGAAATCAGCAGTTGATATGACCTGACTTATGAGAGCTTGGAAAATTAGGTATATAACAGTACTAAAAAATCATATTGACAGTTTGTTGGAACACCTCACTCCCTTGAATTGAACTGAGATTTCACTGCAATCCAACCTCTTGGAGGAGGTATCTTAGAAGGAAACACCATGGGGGTGGAACAGTCACCACATCAAATAGGTCAAAACCTAATATTAGTGCCACTTAAAATGCTACCTGCTTTGTCTGCTTTCTTTCTGATACAATAGTCTGCAAAAGTTCTCTGTACACCTTAAATCGTCAATAGCTGTGAGAATTCATGAAATTTAACAATAGCTGTAAGTTTTACAAGTAGAAAAGCAATCTGAAACTCAAGACTTCACTTTGACCAGCCACCAGCTTACACTTTGCTGCTGCTTTACTTTTATTCGCTACATTTGCTAAGCATTCCCAACCATTAGTCTTGATTCAGCCTCCCTAGACTCCTTTTCTAAGACACAGGAGTTTTGCATAATAGCCCTAACACCAAATTATTCTTACTTAACTGGGCAATCAGCTCCCTGTCACCATGATGACCACAGACTTTTTCTCTTGACAAACCAAAGCAGTGGGAAAAGAATTTCTGATCCCATAAACCTCTACTTCCCAGGATGCTTGGAGCTGGGGGAATGAAGGATTCTGCAGTCAGTCTCAATTTTCTACTTTTTAAAGCAATCTACAACCCTCTCTTTCCCTATTCAGATGGCTGGTTTCAAATGCAGTCTTCCATCTGCTTTGCTAACCTTTAACCCTCTCCTGCATTATTGCAGTTGGATACATTCTCTCATAACTTCCACAAATTATGAAAAGACAACAGCAAACAGCAAGGTCATGCAAAGATAGCAAACAAAAAATCACTCTTTTTCCCCTATGTCATCACTATTACTACACAATGAATAAAAATACAAATATCTAGATGAAGAGGGAGAAAATTCCCAACTCATCTTGCATTTATTCTCCCTTTTTACACTCTTTTTCCTTAGCCTAACACTTTTATTTACCAAGAATTTTGGGTACAAGATAGGCAAAAGGGGAAAATCCAGCAGCTTGCATTCCCACCCCCATCCCACCTACATACATACATAGAACGACATACTCCCAAGTCTCCCCTTCCTTCCAAGTCGCCTTCTTGCCCCTTAAATATCTTTTCCTCCTACTGTCTCTCAAGACCCCTTAGATTCTTGCTTTACCACTTTTCAGCCTGAATAGCTGGGTACTGAGAGCTCAGCCCCTGCCTGGCACATTCAGAGAACATGAGCTTCCTCCTCAGGATGCAGATCACAAAAAGGCTTAAATACACATTTGTGACAGAGAGATGGCATCTGCTATGCAGAACGTAAGGTGGCAGTGAGAGGAGAGGGAAATACACAGCAATTTATCTACCTATTATACTTCAGCAAACCTGCTGGCAGACCAGGTGTTGTCTGTGTAAGTAACACTTTCTCCTGGTGAGGTATTAGGTGGTTAGAGAACCAACCTTAGACACACATCATTCTCTAAGAGCTGGCCCTGAAAACTCTACACCCCCTGCACCTTCTCAGGGTAGCCTGTCACTGTTCCTTCTGAGGTCAACTCAGCTCTGCCAGACAGTTTTACCAGCCTGTCAGAAATGTGAGTAAATTGTGTCCTCCATCAGTATTGCACTCTGCCAATCAATCTTCCAATCCTTGATTTCTTTACTTTTACAACAACAACAACAAAAATTAGCTTTTATTTTTTCCCCTTAAATGTGCAGACTTTCTGTTCTGATTCTATAAAAGAATCCATGACCTCAAAGCCAAATCTGTATTTCTCCCTGTAAAAGTAAGGAGAACAAATAATTTGCTTGTGTCTTTCCTATAACAGGTCCTCTGTACCGATAACCTATTCTAGCTTTTCCCACCAGGTTAAATATTTCTCTGAGGCACACAGGACTCTGAGATTAAATAAGTGTCCTCTTGGCTTTCTGACCTCTGCTTAGTGATGAGTTTCCTCCCCTCCATAGTAATGGGAGAAAAAAAAAAAATGATGGATGGCACTGAGAAAGCTGTTAGAAAGGGAGCAGGCAGCTTACAATACCTCTTCACTGTGAAATGATCTACTTCAGTGGTAGTGTTGGGTGATGGATGCAGGACACTTTCCTATAATCTGACTCATTTTCACTCTCTTCCTGTTTTACACAGTCACCCTGAAAAGCACTGCATTAGCTGCCACCACTTGATGTACCTCCTCTGTATGTATCTCCTCATTTATTTTTACCTAGATGAACTTTTCTGACATGGTGGATATACTTGGCATTTTTGAAACCTGCATATTTATTTCCTTTGCTTTCTACAGGGAGAGGGAAAAGAGTAGCAAGGCTAGAGGTGTTCAACAGGACTCTTTAAACCTTAGTTACATTCTTGAACTACGTAAGTGCAGATACATTTCGGAGAAACACATACATACATACCCATATTCACAAAACATAGGTGTCTTCAGAAACGACTGAGGCAAGGGCAAGGACAAGGGCAAGGGAACAGACATATCAGGGCCACACTTCTAACTTGGTGAGTATGGTTTTGTTCAGGAGATTAGTGACATTTCATCTCCTGATGTTCAGGGAAACTGTGATGTTTGTCTGAATAGCTCTCACTCAAAAAGGCTTCCTGTCCATAATTCTTGCAGCAGAGTCAATGTGTCCGCATCCTTCTTGGCAACATTTAACATCATCAAAATTGCCAGCTATATTTCATTTTTAGAATCTATTTTTTCTCTACGTACAAATCAGTCTATGGTTCCTTTTTCAGATGTTGCTCTGAGCTTTCACTTCAGGCAAGGGAAAAAGTCAAAACAGAAAAACCTTGACTTGAACCACAGACTAAGGTAAATTGACATGGAAACTATTGCTAAAGAATTACTGACAAAGCAGTAAAACCAAGGTTGTGAGAGGTTCATTTTTTCTAATTGTGATCATGCTGACATGGGAATATATTCTGGAGCCCAAGGCTTAAGTATTTAGGAGTCTTCCTTAACCTATTCAAGACCAGCTTTTTTGTGGTGGACTTGATAAACTCTTTCACTGGATAAAGAACACACTTAGCATGTGTGGACCTCATTGGTCTGCCTGTAAAAGGTCATGCAAATGTCTGGTTTAGATTCCTTTTGTATGTTTGGTGTTTTGTTTCTGTGTTTTTTTGTTTGGTTGGTTTTAACTTTGCAATCAGATAGGTCACTACAGACTTCTAGATTTACAAACTAAGAACTCTGGTTTCTTATGGGCCTGGGGGGCAAATACTACTTGAGTTTTCAGGAGGTATTTTTGTTTGGTTTGGTTTTTTTTTTTTTCTTTTTTTTTTTTTTTTTGATTAAGAGGGTTGTTTGCTTATTTGTTTAGCATCAGTAAAGCTGCTGGGTAGCTAGCACACTTTCCTTTAACAGTCAATGTAAAAGCAGCATTTGTCCTCATGAACATCTTGTTTGTCAACTTGTTGAAGGCACTGCTTAAATTCCACATACATGGGAAATGCTGTGATGCAAGTGATACAACAGGAAAGAAAAAAAGTGAGAAAAGTTCATCCCATGAGACAATCTCTGTTAGTTTTAACAGCAAACCAGGTGAGAAGCCAAGAAAGAGGAGCTGACAGTTGGATTTCATTGGTCGAGAAGTTCGCTTGCATCTGCCATCACTACCAACATTGAAGGGTAGCTGCATGTGTAAAATGTGGACAGTGCTCTGCATTCCCTGAAACAGATGAACTGTCAGGAGAGTAGGAAGCATTATAAATGAGGCAATGTGTTTTTGAAGTGCAATGTTATTTTAAAAGTAAACACTGAGCTCAGGGACTTGGACAACTCTGGAAATGGATTAGTTATGAATAAGGGGTCTTTGACCTTTGTTTGTCTAGTGAGAATCCACTACGTATGAACAGTGACTGAAAGCTCATTAATTTGTGAACTATTTCATACAACCTATGCAAACTAAAGTGATGGACTTTGAATCATGGAATTACACAACAATTTAGGTTGAAAAGGATGTATTGAGGTCATCTGATCCAAATTCCACCCAAGACAGAGAGAATGCAAAACCTTGTCCAGTATTTCCAACAATGAGTATTCCACAGCTTCTCTTGTAAATCTGCTTTAGTGTGTAACCAACCTAATTGTGAAAATGTGCTCAGCTTCTAGCTGACATGCAGTTCCTCTGGGGGAGTCGCACACTAATTCTCACCAGGAAGGTCAATATTTAACATGCAAAGAGGCCAACACCTGTGGCATCTGTATCAGATTAATAATTATGCTGGTGGACCACATGGTGCCTTCCCGAACACAGGAAAGTTCTGTTGAGCCTTTCAAAAGCTTCTCTTCTTGAATATTCAGTTATCTGGGGGTGGGGGGCTGAGAGCAGGGAGGGAGGAGACCTTTTTACTTTCCTTTCCTTGCTGACCAGCTAGTAAAGAAAAGATAATGTCTAGAAAACAGAAAGTTTTAACATATGAACAAAATATCTCTGATCTCTAAGAGAGAATCTATCTCACTGAATACATTCATCACTCAAAATGTATCTGTTTTGAAACCTTTAATGAGAATTATCCTCAGGGAAAAGTTTTCTCTCATTTTACTTGAGAATACCACAGTTTATCATTTGAGTATCCATTGGCCATATTAGAATTCAGACAAATATCTGCATATTTTAAATGTCTGCCTGAATACTGAGATCATTTGTCAATGTCCTCACTGAATTGTTAGTCAGACAGAGTCATGCACATTATTTGAGACAGAAAATGAACTGTTTTGGTTGCTATGGTTACAGCCACAGAGAAGATAAATCTGTGCAGCTACTATCTTTCTTGGGGGGTGGGGTAGGGAAAGATAATTGAAAACCTGGAAGTTAATCCAGCACATCAGGACAGGGTCAGAACTGAAACAAAGCTTTACGTGTGCATTTCATTATATAGGTGAAAGCCACAAGGTAGCCATAAATGTAAATAAGTATTGATGGATGCTTCCATTATACTCCCCTTCCCGAAATTTATGCTGTAAATCATACCAGTCAGGTCGTGGCAATTGGGCTGGTTCAACCAACAGGATTTTTTAATTTGGACAGTTTTCTGATTTATAATAGCATGATGAGGTGGTGGTTTCCTCTCTAAGAATTACTGCTAAGATCTTTGTTTCATAGAAATGCAGAATCATGGAATTACTTAGGTGGGAATGGATCTCTTGAGATCATCTAGTCTAACCTCCTTGCTCAGGTAAGGTCACATACAGCAGGTTATCCAGGACTGTGTCCAGTCAGATTTTCAGTATCTCCAAAGATGGAGACTCCTCCAAAGATGGAGACTCCTTAACCCCTTTGGGCAACGTGTTCCACTGTTTGACAATGCTCAAAGTAAAAAGGGTTTCCTTGTATTGATGTGGAATTTAATGTGTTTCAATTTGTACTCGTCTCTTGTTATCTCACTGGGCAACACTGAAAAAATCCTGGCTCCACTTTTTTCATTCTCTTCGGCCAGGTATTTATACACAATGATAAGATTCCCCTGAGCCTTTTCTTCAGGCTAAACACTCCCAGCAGTCTCAGCATTTCCTCATATGACAAATGCTCCAGTCTTTTCATCATCTTTGTGGCCCTGAGCTGGATTTTCTCCATTAAGTCAGTATCTTAGTTGAACCTGGGAGGCCTGCTGTAGACACAGTACTCCAGATACGGTCTCATCAGTGCTGATCAGAGAGGAAAGATCACCTTTGTTGATATGCTGACAACGCTTTTTCTAATATGTCTCAGGATACTATTTGCCTTTTTTGCTGTAAAGTTGCATTGCTGTCTCATGATTAGCTAGGTGTCCACCAGAGGCCCAAGGTCCCTCTCAGCAAAGCTGCTTTCCAGCCAGGTGCCCCCCTCCGGCTGAACCAGTGACTGGGGTTATTCATTGCCAGGGCAGGACTTTGCTCTTCCCTTCATTAAATTCCTCTCTGCCCAGCTCTCCAACCTGTCACGGATGGTCTGAATGGCAACATGTTTATGTGATGTATCAGCCAGTCCTCCCAGTTTTGTATCATCTGCAAACTGTCTGAGGGTGTACTCTACCCCATCATCCAGGTCATCAGTTAAGATGTTAAACAATATTACCCTCAGTATTGACCCCTGGGATACACCATTACTGGCTTGCATCCAACTGGACTTCGTGCCACTGCTCACAACCTTCTGGGTGCAATCATTCAGCCAGTTTTCAATCCACCTCATTGCATACATATCTAATCAATACTTTGTCAACTTGTCTATGATGATATTATGGAAGGTGATGTGAAAGGGTTTACACTAAGTTGAGAAAACAACATCCACTGCTCTCCCTTTGTCCATTAAGGTAGTCACCTCATTGTAGAAAGCTTTGAGGTTGGATAAGTATGATTTTCCCTTTGTAAATCCATGCTGACTAATCCTGATCACTTTCTTTTCTTTCATGTGTTTGGAAATGCTTTCCAGAAATATTTTCTCCATTACCTTTCCAGGGACTGATATGAGACTCACTGGCTTGTATTCACCAGATATTCCCTTGGCCTTCTCGAATATAGGAGTGTCCTTTGCTCTCTTCCAGTCTTCTGGACCTTATCCCAGTTGCTATGACTGTTTGAAGATAATCAAGAGCGGCCTCATAATGACATCAACCAGCTCCCTCAGCACTTGTGGATGCAATTTGTCAGGGTCCATGGACTTGTGTATGTCCAATTCATTTAAGTGCTTCCTAACTTGGTCCTACTGCACTGAAGGTAAGTCTTCCTTGTTCCAGACTTGCCTTCTGGTCTCTGGGTCCTGGGATTCCTGAAGGCCAGTTTTACTGGTAAAGACTCAGGCAAAGAAGGCACTGAGTACCTTGACCTCTTCCATGTAATTTCTCACCTGCTTTCAGCAGCAGTCCCACATTTTTCTGAGTCTTCCTTTTGCTGTTCATGTACATGCAGAATCCTTTCTTGTTGCCCTTCACATCCTTTGCCAGATTCAACTGCAGCTGGCTAGAAAAGCCAAGGCAGCTTTTCTAACCCTATGGCTGCAATATCAGATAGCAACTCCTCTCAGGTCACATTTCCCTGCTTCCACTTCTTATGCAGTTCCTTTTTATGTCTGAGTTCAGTTAGGAGATTTTTGCTCATCCAGACATGTTTCTTGCCTCCTTTTCTTGAATTCCTAGTTGTTGAGAGCTTGGAGGGAGTTATCCTTGAATATCTCCTGGACCCGCCCTTCTTTCCAGGGCTGCATCCCATGGATTCTTCCAAGCAGATCTCTGAAAAGGTCTGCTCTATCTGAAAAAGTCTGGTCTCCTGAAGTCCAGTGTTGTGGTCCTTCTTCTTGCCTTGCTCTCTTCTCTTTGGGTCCTGAACTCTAATATCTTATGTTCATTGTAGCCAAAGTTCCTGCTGACTTTCAAATCTCTGACCAGTTCTTGCTTGTTCCAGGTCTAGCCATGCACCTCAACTTGTTGGCTCCTCTGTCATCTGGTTTCAATTCAGTATAATGTATAAACTCAAGAAGCCAGAGTCCCACATCTATCCACTCATGACTGAGTGTTCTAATTACTAAGAAACATGATTCTATTCCCCAATTTCATGGAGGCAAGAGGGATAAGAAGGCAGGCATTCACTTCCTCCCTAAAATAGTTTTCATTTAGTCAGTATCTTTCTGAGACATATGAGAGACTGTGCAAAACTCTTCAGGATGAAGGTCTTGAAACACCTCTGTTGTTTTCTAAGGCTTATCTGGTGCTCTAACCTATGTGGTAGCTGTAGCCAAACTGCTCTTCTGCGTAGACCAAGTAAGGCTTTTGCCTTGAAACTATCTCATGTTCCTGGTACTGGGACCCCAGAATATCCAGATCCCTAGCTGTGGGAAGGACCAAGTTAACAGGATCTTCCAAATCCCACCCTGTGTTTTGTTTTCACTCAGCCCAGGTGGAAGTCGCAGTCATCTCCTTAGTAGCCATCTAGTACTTCATTTTCCTGAACAGTTTTTGGCACATCTTCAGTGTGTAATTGGTCTAGGGAGTTTGACAATCTGATATTCTTACTAATTTAACATGAAACAGGGGGCGGCGTGACCACTTTCCCTGACTACATATATGGATAAAAGTGACCTTGGCTACTTTCTTAATGTAATGATTTTTAGCATATCCTAAGCATACCTGCCTGGACCCTTAAGATCATAGCAGAGGTAAGGCAGGAGCTAGCTGTCTACCTAGTCAGTCAAGAACAGGCTGAATGAATGCAGACACCTGAATTCTGGCTCATAAGAAATACCGAGGTCCTCCAAGAAGCACCTACTGCTTTTTAAACACCTGTGGGACTAACCAGTGATGGAGAGAAGAGTTAACAGATCACTCCCCCAAAACTCAGGTAGTGTTGGTCTTTCTCTTAGTTGTTATCTTTTAATTTAATACCTAGAAATACAAACTTACCAAAGACATGAATGAAGTTTGGGTTCAATTTTCTGCTGGGAGGTCTTCTCTGGTGTCAGTGGAGGTGTTACTAACCTACAGCAGAGAAGTGAGGTCATTATTAGGCCTATCACAATCTATAACAAGCCATTTAAATCACTATGAATATATTATTTGACAAATTTATTCCTGTCTGTGAATTATTTATGAACCAGTCCAGAAATTTTACAATGCCAGTGTTATTCATAGCCGTTCACCAGTAGATTACTACATAGGCTAATTTCATTAGTATTTTGCATGCTGTTCACCACTGGTTGTGCTGATTGCTGATACTCCATAGTTGCTAGCTCATGATTACCTTTCTGAGGAAAAGCAACCATTTCCCAAAATGTAAAGGCTGTAAAGTTTCCAATGTAACTGGTGTACTAAGAACACTAAAAGTTTTTGGCACTGTGAGAGAAAGTTTTGGAGCTAAGTAATAATTGCAATCGTTAATGTTCATTAAACTTACTGAATCTACAAGAAAAGATATTCTGGAGAGATCTACAGTTGTCAAAACATTCCTAAAATCTGAATAAGCACCGGAATAAATATTTGATCTTACATCACTATTTCCTCACCCTTTGGGGTTCATATTAACTTGCTCCAGGAATTGTATCAGTGATGCAGTGACTAATACTAGGTTTTGATCAACCCTGGTCTATTTGTTTAAATCAGGTTTTGTAAGAGATTTAATGACCAAGACGGTTTTAAGAAAAAAAAAATCTCTTAAGAACTAAATTCATATTAACAACAACCTTCTTACAGGAGGCAGGATTATGATTAGCCAAATCTAAATTAAAACCTAGGGCCTCTTTTCCTACCAGTAGCAATGCTTTTAATTTATTTCTTAGGAAGGATTATGTAAGATATCAGATAAAATTAGATTAGATACATTTCTCCTCCATGCAGATACAGGATGATAATAACTTTGGTAAAAATCATCTTCAGCACAAAGCACAGCTCAAGAGTGGCAGGGGTCCCCATGGCAGGGACTGGCAGCTGGGGCCCACCCCACCACCCTAGCCAGGAGCAGGGCAGACGGGGGGCACTGGGGCTTGCAAACTTGCAGAGTTATTTAAATGCTGTAGGTTTCCAGGGGGCTATTTCAGGGGATGTAGAGCTGGAGCATGGGCAGAGAATCGGGTGCGCAGCATGAGAAACTTCAGTCTGGGTGGAGGAGGCCAGGCAGGCTAGGGGGGTGATGGCCACCATGTATAAGCAAATACTCCTGCCGTAGGGTCTGCCCGTGCTTTCTCTTCAGAGACTCCTCTGAAAGGCTGTTGTAATCAGCCATACACCCATTCTTCTCTGGACCCTAAATGCAAAGTGCCACAGCTAGGGAAAAATTTAGAACAACATCCTTTTACTCTACTTCAGAAGACTTTTTCTTGTTTTGGTTTTATTTTCAGGTGTGAAAATAAAGCCAATATGCTGTCATTTTTATGACAATGCATTCCTATCATAAGTAAAAAGTCACATTAATACAATAATTTCATTTTCCAGTTCACTGGCCCATAAAGTGGCTTATTGCGCTTGGGTACTTAATACAAATACAGAAAAGTATTCACTTTGATATATTTTAATTCTATCAAGAGTTGTGGTGTATTTTAACAATAAGAACTAGAGAATGGGTTGTTTAGACCATTAGCCTTTCCCTTCCAGATCAACATTAAAATCCAGCCCAGGTGAGACACCATAATCTCCAAAACAGTTTTTATCCAGAGGCTAATATGCAATAATCTACAGAAGGTTCCTATTTGGAAAATCCTTGCTCCTTGGAAAGCCTAGGAGATGCCATCATTCCTGGAGACAGATGCTGAGCGGCCACATAGGGCTGACAGGGCTCCCTCTCCTGTCGTTCAGCTTAGGGAGCTTTCTTTGCACTGCCCAGATAGACCTGCATCTGTCCAGTGAGCAGCAGAACAGTCAATAATGTCATGACTTGCACTCCGCTAGCTATACTCAGACACCCCAGCCCCTCCCAGATACACTTTTGGCAAAATAAGAGCAATTACAGTAGCCAGAGCTAGCAAAAACAAGGGACTGAACACTTTTTATAAAATCAGTGTGTCAGAAATCATGGCCTCTCACATGTTAAGAAGTGATACATGGAAACTGTTTGCATTGCTGCACATGTGGTCCATTCCCTCTCCTTGATTCCCCACATATTTAGAACAAAATCATAGAATAATTTAGGTTGGAAAATACCTTTAAGGTCATTGAGTCCAACTGTTGACTTAGCACTTGCAAGTCCACCACTAAACCATGTCCCTAAGTGCCACTTCTACATGTCTTTTAAATACATCTAGGAATGGTGACTCAATCACTTCCCTGGGCAGCCTGTTCCAATGCTTGACAACCCTTTCAGTAAAGAAATTTTTCCTAATATCCCATTTAATTCTCCCCTGGCACTGCTTGAGGCCATTTCCTCTTGTCCTGTCACCTGTTACTTGGGAGAAGAGACTGACGTCCACCTCATTACAAACTCCTTTGAGGTAGTTGTAGAGAGCAATAAGGACTCCCCTCACCCTCCTTTTCTCCAGGCTAAACAACCCCTGTTGCTTATAAGACTTGTTCTCTAGACCCTTCACCAGCTTCTCTGCACTTCTTTGGATGCACTCCAGCACCTGAATGTCTTTGTTGTAGTGAGGGGCCCAAAACTGAGCACAGTATTCGAGGTGCAGCCTCGTCAGTGCTCAGTACAGGGGAACAATCATTTCCCTAGTCCTGCTGGCCACACTATTTCTGATACAAGCCAGCATGCTGTTGGCCTTCTCAACCACCTGGGCACACTGCTGGCTCGTATTCAGCCAGCTGTCCACCAACATTCCCAGGTCCTTTTCTGCCAGGCAGTTTTCCAGCCACTCTTCCCCAAGCCCGTAGCACTGCATGAAATTGTTGTGACCCAAGTGCAGAACCTGGTACTTGGCCTAGTTGAATCTCATACAATTGGCCTCAGCCTATCGATCCAGCCTGTCCAGATCTCTCTGTAGAGCCTTCTTACCCTCGAGCAGATCAACACTCCCACCTAACTTGGTGTTGTGTGTAAACTTACTGAGGGTGCATTCAATCCCCCCATCCAGATCATTGTTAAAGGTATTAAACAGAACTGGCCCCAGTACTGACCCTGGAGAACACCAGTTGTGACCAGCTGCCACTTGAATTTAATTTCATTCACCACAACTCTTTAGGCCCAGCCATCCAGACAGTTTTTTACTTAACGAAGTGCCCATCCAAGCCATGAGCAGCCAGTTTCTCCAGGAAAATGTTGTGGGAAACAGTGCCAAAGGTTTTACTAAAGTCCAGGTAAACAACATCCACAGACTTTCCCTCATCCACTAAGCAAGTCACCTTGTCATAGAAGGAGATCAGGTTAGTTAAGCAGGACCCACCTTTCATAAACCCATGTTGACTGGGCCTGATAGCCTGGTTGTCCTGGACTTACTGTGTCATAGCACTTAAGATGATCTGCTCCATAACCTTCCCTGGCACTGAGGTCAGGCTGACGGGCCTGTAGTTCGCTGGATCTTCCTTCCGGCCCTTCTTGTAGATGGGTGTCACATTTGCTAACCTCCAGTCAACTAGGACCTCCCTGGTTAGCCAGGACTGCTGATAAATGATTGAAAGTGCCTTGGTGAGCACTTCTGCCAGCTCCCTCTGTACCCTCAGGTGGATCCCATCTAGCCCCATAGACTTGTGTGTGTCTAAGTGGAGTAGCAGGTCGCTAACCATTTCCCCTTGGATTATGGGGGTTTCTTTCTGCTCACCATCTCTATCTTCCAACTCAGGGGACTGTGTACTGGTCTTACTATTAAAGACTGAGGCAAAGAAGGCATTAAGTACTTCAGCCTTTTCCTTTGACCTTTTTCACTGTGTTTCCCCCCACATCCAATAGAGGATGGAGATTGTCTTGTCTTTTATGGCAGTAACCAGATTAAGTTCTAGTTGGTCTTTGGTCCTTCTAATTTTCTCGCTGCATAACCTCACGACCTCTTTGTAGTCCTCTTGAGTGGCCTGCCCCTCTTCCAAAGATCATAAACTCTCTTTTTTTCCTGAGTTCCAGCCAAAGCTCTCTGTTCAGCCAGGCTGGTCATCTTCCCCATTGGCTCATCTTTCTGTGCATGGGAACAGCCTGCTTCTGCACCTTCATGATTTCCTTCTTGAAGAATGTCCAGCCTTCCTGGACCCTGGCAAGGGGATCTGTTGACCAGTCTCCTAAACAGGCCAGTCTGCTCTCCAGAGGTCCAAGGTAGCAGTTCTGCTGCCCCCCCTTCTTACTTATCCAAAAATCAAAACCTAAATTTTGTGGCTGCTACGCCCAAGAGACCCTCCAGCTATCACATCACCCACAAGTCTTTCCCTGTTCACAAACAACAGGTCCAGCAGGGTGCATTCCCCAGTTTGCTCACTCACCAATTGTGTCAGGAAGTTATCTTCCACGCACTCCAGGAACCTCCTAGGCCTCTCCACTGTATTTTACTTCCAGCAGACATCTAGTAAGTTGAAGTCTCCCACAAGAAAAAAGGCTAGTGATTGTGAGACTTCTCCAGGCTGCTTATAGAGTATTTCATCTACCTCTTCAACCTGGTTGGGTGGTGTATAACAGACTCCCACCAAGATATCTGCCTTGTTGGCCTTCCCCCTGATTTGTACCTGTAAACACTCACAGAATCACAGAATCACAGAATCACAGAATGGTAGGGGTTGGAAGGGACCTTCAGAGATGATCTAGTCCAACCCCCCTGCCAAAGCAGGTTCACCTAGAGCAGGTTGCACAGGAATGCATACAGGTGGGTTTTGAGTATCTCCAAAGAAGGAGACTTCACAACCCCTCTGGGCAGCCTATTCCAGTGCTCTATCACCCTCAAAGTAAAGAATTTTTTCCTCATGTTCAGATGGAATTTCATGTGTTCCAATTTGTGCCCATTGTCCCTTGTTCTGTCACCAGGCACCACTGAAAAGAGTCTGGCCCCGTCTTCTCAACAACCCCTGTTTAGATATTTATAGGCATTGATGAGATCCTCTCTCAGTCCTCTCTTCTCCAGGTTAAACAGACCTAGGTCTCTCACCTCATAAGAGCGGTGCTCCATTCTCTTGATCTTCTTTGTAGCCCTCCACTGGACTCTCTCCAGTAGTTTCTTGTCTTTCTTGAACTGGGGAGCCCAGAATTGGACACAGTACTCCAGGGCATAGTAGAGGGGGACAATAACATCCCTCAACCTGCTGGCCATGCTCTTTCCTGCTGGCCATGCTCTTTTTAATGCACCCCAGGATACCATTGACCCTCTTGGCCACAAGGGCCCATTGCTGCCTCATGGTCAACTTGCTGTCTACCAAGACTTCTAGGTGTCTCTTTACAGAGCTACTTTCGGGCAGGTCAACCCCTAACCTGTACCGGTGCAAAGGGTTATTCCTCTCTAGGTGCAAGACCCTATACTTGCCCTTGTTGAACTTCATTAGATTCCTCTCTGCCCAACACTCTAACCTGTCCAGGTCTCGCTCTATGGTGGCACAGTCTTCTGGTGTGTCACCCACTCCTCCCACTTTTGTACAACCAGCAAAATTGCCGAGGGTACACTCTGTCCCCTCAACCAGGTCATTGATGAATATATTGAATAAGACTGGACCTAGCACTGACCCCTGGGGAACACTGCTAGTTACAGGCCTCCAACTAGACTCTGCGCCTCTGATTACAACCCTCTGAGCTCTGCCATTCAGCCAGTTCTCAGTCCACCTCACTGTCCATTCATCTAACCCACACTTCCTAACCTTACCTATGAGGAAGTTACGGGAGACAGTGTTGAAAACCTTGCTGAAGTTGAGATAGACAACGTCCACTGCTCTCCCCTTATCTGCCCAGCCAGTCATGCCATTGTAGAAAGCTATCAGATTGGTCAAGCATGATTTCCCCTTGGTGAATCCGTGTTGACCACTCCCAATAACCTTCTCTTCCTCTACATGCTTGAGAGATGACATCCAGGACAAGCTGTTCCATAACCTTCCCAGGGGTGGAGGTGAGGCTGACTGGCCTGTACTTTCCTGGGTCCTCTTTCTTGCCCTTTTTGAAGACTCACATGACATTAGTTTTCCTCCAGTCCTCAGGCACCTCTCCTGTTCTCCATGACCTTTCAAAGATGATGGAGAGCAATAACGTTTGCCAGCTGCCTCAGCACTCGTGGCTGCATCTCATCAGGGCTTATGGATTTGTGGGTGTCAGGTTTGCCTAAATGATTTCTAACCTGATCCTCCTCGATCAAGGGAGAATCTTCCTTTCTCCAGGCTCTCTCTCTTACCTCCAGGGTCTGGGATTCCTTGGGGGCCGGCCTTAGCAATAAAGACTGAAGCAAAGGCGGCATTTAGTAACTCCACCTTCTCTTTATCCTCCATCACCAGGGCACCTACCTCATTCAGCAGCAGGCTCACATTTTCCCTAGTCTTCTTTTTACTGCTGATGTACTTGAAGAAGTCCTTCTTCTTGTCCTTGACATCCCTTGCCAGGTTTAATTTCAGGTGGGCCTTAACCTTCCTCATTGCATCTCTGCATACTCTGACAATGTTCCTATACTCCTCCCAAGTGGCCAGTCCCTTTTTCCACATTCTGTAAACTTCCTTCTTCCATCCGAGGTTTTCCAGAAGCTCCATGCTTATCCATGCAGGTTTCCTGCCTCCCCTGTCTGATTCCTTGCTCTTAGGGATGCACCGGTCTTGAGCTTGGAGGAAGTGGCACTTGAATATTAACCAGCTCTCTTGCACCCCCCCTCCTTCTAGAGCCTTAGCCTGTGGGATTCCTCCAAGCAGCTCTCTGAAGAGGCCAAAGTTAGCTCTCCTGAAGTCCAGGGTTGTAATTCTACTTTTTGCCCTGCTTCTTCTACGCAGAATCCTGAACTCCACCATCTCATGGTCACTGCAGCCAAACCTACCCCCAGCCTTCACATCCCCAACTAGTCCGTCTTTGTGAGCAAGAGGTCCAGCAGCGCGCCTCTCCTCATTGGTTCCTCTACCATCTGTTTGAAGAAGTTATCATCAATGCTCTGCGGAAACCTCCTGGACTGTACGTGCCTGGCTGTGTTGCCTTTCCAGCAAATATCAGGGTGGCTGAAGTCCCCCATGAGAACCAGGGCCTGTGACTGTGAGGTTATTTCCAGCTGCCTGTAGAAGACCTCATTAACTTCCTCTTCCTGATCCGGTGGTCTGTAGTAAACATCCACAACAGTGTTTCCCATATTGGCCTTCCCCTTAATTCTTACCCATAAGCTTTCAACATGTTCTTCATCAACACCTGGGCAGAGCTCGATACATTCCAGCTGCTCTCTCATGTAGAGAACAACTCCACCACTCTGTCTTGTTGGCCTGTTTTTCCGAAAAAGTATGTAGCTATCCATGACAGCATTCCTGTCATGTGAGCTATCCCACCATGTCTCTGTAATTGCAAAGAGATTATGGCCCTACAACTGCACACAGATCTCTAGTTCTTCCTGCTTATTCCCCATGCTGTGTGTGTTGGTGTACAGGCATTTCAGAGAGGTAATCAAGGATGAAGGTTTCCCTGGAGGGGAGCAAGAGGATCCGCCACAGCCATACACACCCTTGAGGTGGTTGGCTTTCTGGATCTCATCTGGGGAACCAGCTAAGGAATATTTGTCACTACTGTGATTGGCCTGGCTTATTCCCCAGTTGGCTAAGTTGGTGCGACCATTGTTACCTTGGATCCTGCCCCCCAAGTCCTTCAGTTTAAAGCTTTCCTCACCAAGTTGGCCAGCCTACTGCCAAAGATTCCTTTGCCTCTTCTGGACAGGTGGATCCCATCCCTCTCTAATAGGCCATATTCATCAAAGAATGTCCCATTTTCCTAAAAGCCAAACCCCTTATGATACCACCAGCCATGTAGCCAGGGGTTGATGTGTGTTATCCCTCCATTTCTGCCTGCTCCCTTTTATCTGACTGGTAAAATGGAGGAAAAGATAACTTGGGCACCAGTTTTTTTCCACTTTCACTCCCAGGGCTTTATAGTCTTCCTTAATTCTGCCCAGGTTCTGGCTGCAGTGTCATTCATGCCCACATGAAAGAGTAACAGTGGGTAGTAGTCTGTGCTCTTGACAATTGTGGCACCCTCTTGGCAACATCTTGAACCTTAGCTCCCAGGAGGCAGGATACCTCATGTGACTCCCTGTCAGGACAGCAGATGGGTGCCTCAGTGCCTTTTAGCAGAGAGTCACGCACTACTAGCACTTGTTGTTGGTTTTTATGATATCTGCTGTGTGCTGGTGGTGCAGGTCCTCCTGGCAGACCTTGCTGCTGGGTGACTATAGCTGTTAAAGCTTCATACCTGTTTTTTGCTCTGATGCCAGAGGGTGGGGGCTGAAACAGAGTTCTGCTTTTGTGGTTTACCAGGGTCCAAAGTGCCTCATTCTCAGTGGTATTGGCTACAGGAACATGGTTATGAAACCACCTATCTATTTCTGTCTGGCTCCTCTGGCTTGGCTCCTCTAATACTACGCAACCTTTTAACCGTCTCTTACAGCTCTTACCTGACGTAACAGATCATTGACCTGTGCACAACATGTGCAAGTACTTACCTTTCTGCCAGGAGACTGAGAAGGGTCTGGGCACTCACTGCAACCTACCACCTGTACTGAAGTCTCCATCTTCACCAGTTCCATCTGGGTGGATGTATCAGACATTTGAGGGGCTTTCTGTGTAGGAGCACTGGTTCTAGCTCTGAGGTGAGTACCCACCATTTTGGCAGAGACCTTGAGCACTTCCCTGGGCACTCAACCCTCTCATCACCATCATTAAGCTCTAGACAATCAAAACACTCCCTAACCTAGACAGGCTACCCCGCTGCCTCGCCTTCCTTGCCTATCCGTTCTGAACAGCCTGCAGTCATGGGATTCATCCCACCAAGTTTCAGTAATGGCAAATTTATCGTAGTTTTCCTGCTGCACAATGGCCTCCAATTCCTGGTTTTTGCCCATGCTGCGTGCGTTGGTGTAGAGGCACTTCAGCTGGGCTGTCGGCTATGTCACCTTCTTAGAGGAACACCCCTTAATTCCTTTGAGATATTTCACTGGTGTTTCCCTGTTGGTTTTTATTACCTCAGGAGCCCCTGGCTCATCTTTGTAAGACTTCAAGTGCGCTGCAGTGTATCCAGCACGTGTTAGAGCAACAGGCTGAGGGCCCTTGCTAGCACCCAGTTCCTCTAACATTGGTGCGACATCCCACTGGTTTCCATGGACAGGCCTAATATTATCTCCTTCCCCCTTCAAGCCTCGTTTAAAGCTCTGTCAAAGAGTCCTGCTAGTTTGTGTCCAAAGACCTTCTTTCCCCTTTGAGAAAGGTGAATCCCATCTGATGCCACCAAGCCTGGTGCCACGTAGGCCATCCCATTACTAGAAAAACTAAAATTGTGTCAGTAACGCCAGCCATGGAGCCATGTATTAATAAACTGTGCCTGTCTGTTTCTTCCAATGTTGTTGCCTGCAGCTGGAAGGAGAGAGTTAAAAATAACTTGTGCTCCTGATTCCCTTACCAACAGTCCCAAGGCCCTGAAGTCTCTTTTGATCACCCTTGGACTACACATTGTGGCTTCATCGCCACCCATATGGAAAAGAAATAATGGGTAATAGTCCAACGGCCACATCTTTAGTCCTCCTTGAACCCAGCTGCTTCTGTTAAATTGTGTGAAAGTAACACTCCATATCTAAGTATGAAATGGAAGTGTTTGTAAAATCATTGCCATATCCAGTTTTGTTTCTTTCAGAGAAGATACTGAAACTGAAGAGGCTGAGAGAAGGTGCATTTCCTTATAATCTTATAATCTGTTGACAGTGCACATAGATGAACAAGGGTTTTTTTTACTTGAATTTTGTTTTAATACACAGATACCAGGGTAAAGAGAATAGTTGCTCAGCTGTGGAAATGCAGGTGTCATGAGTATAGCTAAACTGAAGGAGGCCTTAGCGCAATGAATCAAATGAGGTTCTCTCAGTTTGTAAGACTCTAACCCTATGTTATCTTATTAGAGTGTGCAGTGAAGGAACTGCAATAAAAGGTGGCACCATCCTCTTCTTTTAGACCTCCTCTGATGATCCTAGATGTCCCAGGATAATTAAGTCAGGATTGTTCATTTTTGAGTTATGCAGCAATATATATCCTAATTACTGCCTGTGAGGCAACTTGTTCACCTTTTCTTATATGTTCTGAATTACTGACAATTTCATTAAAAAGTTGACCATTATATCGCTGTGTATATATGTAAATCTGGCACAAAAAGAACTTACTATTAGTCACTGTGTGTCTGACAGGGGCTGACAAAAATGATGTGTTCATACATATAAAGCCGAAGAGCAGATCTGATTCAATACAGTGAATATTTCTCCTTTTAGTTTTAAAATTGAGAGCAGCTCTTCATGGGAAAGGTTTGGAATGGGAGCCTGAATGTGTAATGATCTAGGTCTTCAGATACACTAGTCATTAACATTGCTTAAAGTTAAAACCAGCATGAAATGAAACAGGCAACAGAACTGTGGATCCCCCTCCCCCTCAAATATTTATCTGTGTCAAAAGCAATTCCAAAACAATAAACAAGAATAAAGGGTTTCTTAAAGCACTTATTCTGTTTGTAAACAATTTTTTCCATAAATCTTGATTTATGGAAATCGATGAAACCCAGGATTTGTGTTCAAATGGAGTGTAAGAATAAAATACTATATAGAATTTCCCCATAGTGATCTTCCCTCCCCATTTAAACAAACTGCTCTCTCTCCTGCTGCATTTGTTTTACACTCACTTGATTTGCAAAATGACTTTTTGTTAATTTTGTCTACTTAGCTCCCATAGCCATTTTCTATTCTGTTTCTCTGCTGTTAGAGGACCAAGATTCTTGGTAAAGCCTACCCATTGTCAGGGAACATAGTTTTCCATTGCTCTTGCCTGAAATCAAGAGAGAATAAACTAGGAAGAAAGATTGAGTTGGGGACATTAGTTCTTCTAACAAAAACAACCAAAAACCCCTCA